>JAGDQP010032137.1:0-21498 GCA_022664845.1 Lepisma saccharinum
AACTTCATGTCTTAGCATCACCTGTGTGTTAAAGATTAAAAATTACATTATTATGCCTTTTCTTAGTTTCTTGTATAATTTTTAAAGCATTTATTTCTAAATTAATAAACTCACAGCAAACGACACTGCACAATCTTTCATTTTAATGTGCTTTTAGATGTAATTCTGAAATATGTTAACGAGAACGGTAACAATGCCCTCACTTGTTCCTAAGGCTCCGCATTCAGGAACTTCTGGGTTCAAATTCCAGATCGGCTGTTTTGACTGAGCATTTCCCCTTGGTTTCCCTTCCATCATTTAGGTGAATAATGGCATGATACCTTTAGTTCAAAGTCAGGATTGTTTCCTTCCCATTCCTACCACCAGTAAATAGGGATATTAAAAATTACGTGACGGTATGAAACTTTTGGTTGCTGTTGTTGCCCACGAATAGTTTCAATAAAAAAAATTCTCAATGAATCCTTCACAAAATTCAATATTCATGTCAACTAATGCAGTATTTACATACATTCATTTAACGTAGTATTTAGCAATATTCATATAACGTACTATTTAGCACTATTTTCAGATATGAAACTTCGATAATTTGGAAGAACTAAATAATCTTATGATTATCGTTTTGAAGTATTCTCACATTTACTACTACCTGCAACACCTCTTAACTCGTTTCTGATTGCAGGCAGCAGTCAAAGTGAGAATACTTTCAATTTAGCATTTATACCTTGATATCGAACATAGAAACTTTGACCCTTTCAAAGTGATAATCCAAAAATATATAAGTTTCATATTTGAAAATGATGGTAAGTACTACATTAAATGTCCGCACATGAAGAAAATTATTTCCATTGATTCAGAAGTCACTAATCGAAGAAAATTTAATACAGTGCGTTGTATCGAAAGCCAAGCCTTTAAACCTTTTATTACTCTATTTAATAAGCAACAGGAAAGTAAGAAAATAATATTAAAAGTGATGTTCTGGCATCATTGTCTTTTTAACATATAAAGACAAAAAAAGAGGGAAGGAAGAAAACAAATATTTAGGTTGGAGAGTTTAGGTTCGAATACTGTTCTTGTAAGCAAAAAAGTAGTACAAAAAAAGCTGTCGGAGGAAAGTGAGATATACGCTCATAAGAATGAGAAAGGGATATGAAAAACAAGCAATACATGAGGTTCAGGAAGGTAAGGACATTCAAAAGGGATAAAACACCGATATATAGATTCAAAAGAAAGGGGAATTTGAAAAAAAAATGAACGAATCAAAATGTATAAAAGGAAATAGTTTAAAGAAAAAGATATATGACGAAGTTGGCACTGAAAATAATCATAAGAAAGAGAATTCTCGCTCTGTCCCTGGCAAGATAAATCCAGTACATTGCACTGCAGTCCAATACAATCTGTCTTTATTATGCGGAAGCTAAGTGAATATAACCACACCACAACGTTTCAGTTAATATAGTAGTGTAAGCACAGTTTCTCGCACAACTAGCAATTTTTCAAGTGTGATGTAATTCTTTCCGATTGTCTCTCCTACTCATGAGGTCTTGCGATGGAATTTGTCAATTTACTTAATTGACTGGAAGTTGTGGCATGGCTGTATTCATTTGTAATTTTTCTTTATTCTCAGGATATACATTCAGAAACTAGAAAATATTTATAAGTTACATCGGTTTCCTGTATAAGACTACAATAACCATGCATGCCACTCATTTCACACTGTGTAACGTTTCGAAAATTTGTTAATATGGATAAATTTGAGGCATTTTCGAGTTCTCAGAGGAGCATTTACTTAACTAGAATTACAAAAAACTACAGGAAAAAAATCAGCCATAATACCTGGTTCTTGGTATAGAACCCAGTCCTCACCAATGGAAAGTATGTTTTGGCTCACGGTTTAATGGGTTTATGATAGTAAACAACTTAATATTCACTGTAATTGCAAACTTGGTTTACAGTGTACTACAAAGAATTTTGTTTACATGAATCGTGATAAATTTAGTGCTTTTCCTTTGACTCTGACATAAACTTACTGCTTTTCACAGAAAGATAGGTTTTTATAAATATGTAGGGCCTATATAATAAAAATTATCAACAAAATGTACTCGTACACTAGTAATATGTACTATGTACAAACTTAGTTTCGGTGTGTACATGTGCATGTGTATGTTATTGTTTGAACAAGATGCAGTCTTAGCACTTTTGTATGTCTAGAGGCTAACATTATGAACACTTTTGCTTTAAAATTGTGCTCGTAGGTGAAGAAAGGCCGCGTTAACCACACAGTTTCTAGGAAACTAGCAAGTGGAAGAAAGGTTCAGCGTTTTTGCAAATGTTCACAGAATTCAGTTGGTGAAAATGAAAATAAAGTATATCCAAGCTTGTCTTCAGTCAAAGCAAATGCTTTAAATGTTTCGGCTTATCATTTATTAGATTCTTTTGGTAGTAAATAACTTTATACGGAAAAATTGCGTTTATGTTCCTGTAGGATAGTTAAAAGCTTTAGTGCCTTTCTTGGGCTCTGACGTAGCTTAATAGTTAATCTCTTCCGTTTATTGCTAGCGGTGGTACGTTCGTTTCCCGTTGTGATGTAGTTCAGGTTTCACATTAAACTGTAGGTTTGTAGCAGGCTTGTTATTGATTAGAACGTTATTGATAGTAAAAATAACACCGCCCCTATTTTGGTTCTGAAAGCTACTTCTAATTTCCGTATCAAATATTTTTTATAACAGCGAAGAACATTGTAAAAATTAACAAATATTAAAATATTTCCGTCCCCGACTTACATATTGAATACACAGACACGGAGCCTTTTTCTACATAAATTTACCGGAACTCTTAAAATCTCATCACGTAACACAAGATAATCTAAACATACATACCAGGCAATTGAAGCGTTTGTCTTTTTACTTTTGATAAATATATTTTTTTAATATCAAATGGAAATAAAACATTAAACTAAAGGTAAAAGTATTTTAACAACATACCATTTCGTTTTAGGGAACTGCTGCTAGAAAATTAATTTTTCAGAGAACTTTATAAAATATGTGGTTAAGGACCAATAAAGTCCTAAAAGTCTACTGGAACGCATTTCGGACCATTCCGACTGAAAAAAAGGTATGTGTACCTATATGTAATCCATTAACATGCATGTCTATATTAGTATTTGTGCAAAATGTATTCTTAGCACTTTCATATGGTAAAATGTCAACATTGTGAGCACATTTTTCTATTAATGGTGCTCATAAGTGCGCTTTTTTGTGTAAGCTTATGCTGTAGTTGTTGCCATTATCTACCTTACGCTAAGAGCATTTACCTTCCATAGTCCAGTCCTAATGGTTAACCTTCCTAGGTTATTATCTTAACTCCAAACTTTTTTTTTTTTTTTTTTTTACTAATATATTTGGCAGAGTTCGTATATGGTAAATATTCAATAGTTCCTGCCTGATTTCTATAGTAAATATTAACATCTATAGAATAATTGGCCAGGATAATTTCTGACATAGTTATAGTCAGGGATTCCGCCAGGATTTTCACTTTGGGGGTGTAAGTGGAAATTTTCACAGTTTCCATCGACTTTTTACCGTCAAAATTTTAAAGCTGGGGGTGCTCTCGAGGATTTAGGGGTGAGACCCTCACAGGTTATAATAATTTGTATACAGATTTTAATTTGATTATTAAATTGTGAACGATTTAGCGCTGTAGTGGATATAAGTGCTCTCAGATACTTTGACGTCCTCGTGGTGCCTAGGTTTTAGTATTATCCTAAATAATACGGTTAGAGAAATATTAGAATGATTTTTATATTTACATTGACGAATAGCAGGTAAATGTAACTTCCGTTTTTCTCTAGGACCATTAGATCTACGCGTGCTCATAAGTAGTACAGAAGTCTCATGTGCTCTTAACTCACCTTGCACAAACAGGGGTGTATATATATATATATATATATATATATACAGAAGTGTGTATATATATATATATATATAAATTCTTTTGAGTTTAATACCAAAGTCTTAGATCTCCAATACTTGACACAATAATAGATTCATACCAGTAGGAGCAAATGTTCCAGTTCGACGTTCACCAGACTCCAACTGAAGACCAACAGTAACCGGATTTTCCGTCCTCATCTTCTGAACTGCCACCATTTCTAGTTGAGCGTTATTTGGCAACCCTGAGAACCCAAGAACGGTACCTGGATCCAATATTTTGTTATGATGTCTGAAAAAATATAAATAAAAACTTGTAGCTACTTCATTGTACGAGTTGAGAAGCGAGTATTATTCCATATTGTATAAACACAGCAAACTTAGGACAGTCTTTTCAAGTAGTGGATAATGCGTTAAAAAACTGCTTCAATTTGATTAAATGTAAAAACATTACATTTTTAATGTTTTTATCGAACAAAATACGTTGTTTGAAGATCTTTACATTTAACACATTTATGGTGAAGTACGATGTCTAACAGTTATGGAAAAAAATTTACACCCAATTTCAAGGATTTTAAGCCAATATATGAAAAACATAAAATCAACCCCCTTTCGTCCCAACACCAACGCGTTTTACAATGCATATTGCGAGACTTCGTAATAAGATACTGCACTTAAAATGGATCATTTTTAGTTTTCTAAGAGCAACTAAATTTATAAAACTTCAACTCAATTATGAAATAGCAACGACTCTAGTGCCCGGTTGCACAAAACTTTTTAAGCCTGATCCAGGGATTAAATCTGCACATCACAGATAAAATATTTATAGGGATATATGCAGCAAATTCTCATTCGTTCTGTTACTTCCATGCTACCTGATGTTAGTCCAGTCGAACTAGGAATGAAGTTTTGTTAGTAAACCATGTGCAATATCTACGCTTTTGAACTACTGTGAGCCAATAAACTGAAGCATTCCATGTCCTTTTTTTCGTTTTCAAAACCGAATGCAGAAACAATTATTACATACTAGATTTAATCCATTCCTAGTTCGGCTGGACTGACACCAAGTGCAGAAAAGTAGTGGAAAGGATGGGTATTCTTATCTATAACACCTATGCCAGGTTGCAAAAAAACAATGTTGATCCGTAGATCAAGATTAAGCACGGATTTACTGTTGCACCAACATATATCCTGGATAAATTCAGAGTGTAACTAAATATGTCGTAATTCTACGAAATTGTGGGATTAATCATCGATCAATAGATCTAACCTCCTTTGGAAGTTAGAAGGCAGAAAACAAGAAAAAGAAAGTATATACATGTCATTACTTGATGAAATTATTAATATACATGTAAGTGGAAATTTTCACAGTTTCCATCGATTTTTTACCGTCAAAATTTTAAAGCTGGGGGTGCTCTCGAGGATTTAGGATTTAGGCAGAAATGACTGAATGAGTAGCATACTTTTGCAACGTTATCAGTATTTATATAGGCGTCGCCAGATGATCAACGCTAAAAATATTACCTACTGAAGCATCAGAAATTACCTTCTTGAAAGAAAATTACTTACACCTAAATTTACTATTACTAAAGTAATAATAATATATAAAGGTTCTTTAACTTCCAGTTGCTCAAAATATATAAACGTTGAGTTAGCTTGAACCACTAGTTAATACAGGGTAAACGCACTAGTTATTGACAACTTTTTAGACCACTATCGTTTTGAAAACTGAAGTGCAGATCTACTGCTGCTTTACTTTTCTGTTCATGACCAACAGTAAACTTTTTGATCTTTGTGAAATGATTCTTCAGTGAAAAATAAAAATGCAGAACATGTATTTTTTGTTTTATTTTTTCTTCGAAACAGCAAAATGTCTTATTGTTGGCACCCTCTAACCAGTAGTTACCCTTCCCTTCATGCCAAATTATTGACACTAACGTTCACTATATGTTTTCGAAACCTCAAGACATGTACCTACTACTGGCAATGCTAAGTCCAGTAGTTCGCACCTGTATTTATTCCTCTAAAGCAACACTCTACGTGAAAATAAAATTATTATTTTATTTCATATGCGAAATTATTTTCTGTCTTAAAGGTTAGAATGGCTATACAGTTAGCAATCTGATTTTTTTTTTTAATTGCTAATTATTTGCCCCATGTCAAATAAATGGGCACTGTGGAAAAATGGAAAACTAATTATTAGCACCCACCTACCTAGTGGCAATAACTAGTTTGCATAATCATACATGCTATGGGGTTTCTAAATACTTCTATTTGTTAAAGAAGGAGAACACTACAATAATTACATTATAGCAATAAATAACTAGAGAAAAATGGAAGTGCAGTCCTTAGCATATCTGCTTAGATTTTAATAGGTTAAATTTGAAACTTAACGAAGCCTTCTTGAGAGTGTCACCTCAACCACAACCAATAACGAAAATAATGTGTTTTGTGAGTTGAAGTCATCAAAGAAACCATAAGCAATGTGTCCGGAACAATGTCAGTTTCTCCCAATTATTTTCGTGCTTAATTAAAAAGAGAAAACAACTCTTGAGAGTGCCCATATCTGGGTAGTGCCAAGTTCAGAGATGAACACCCTTTAACAATACTCATCCTATCACATTACTTTTTCGATTACGTTTTCGGGACAGTAATATTCGCAACTGAGAAAAAGTGATTAATGGAAAATAAAATATCTTAACCTGATTTTTCTAACCTATGTAGCCCCTAGGTCAGTAAAGTGTGTAAAATTTCAAAATGGGTATACATAAAAAATAATCTAAGCTGACTTTTCTAACCTAACTAATGTAAAATGCAAAAAAAGCAAAAGGAATCCAAAGGGTAGCAATTCTTTATAAGTACATTTTTTTTCTGTTAAAAAAAAGTAAAAGAAGGTGTGTTTTAATGACAATGTAAAGCCAAGCTCTCCGACATGAGATGGTAGCACTATCTCCGTATATGTCTAATGTATTTTTATAGTTGCTCGGAATTTCAATGCTGATCCTACAAATTCAAGCCTAGAGAGTTCAAACTTTCAGGGAAGATAGTTCATAACTAATTTAAGAGTTCTACCTGTGCCGATTTTTCATTTTTTCTTTCTTATTCATTGTCGAAATCATTTCATTGTTGTTATGCCCATAACAATGAAGATTTTTCAACAATAAACAAGAAAGAAAATGAAAAATTGGCAACGATAGAACTCTTGAATTAGTTACGAACTTTCTTCCCTGAAAGTTTGAACTCTTTAGGCTTGAATCTCTAGGATCAGCATTGAAATTTTGAGCAACGATAAAAATACATTAGGCATATACGGAGATAGTGTTGCCATCTCTTGTCGGAGATCTTGGCTTTACAACTGCCCTTAAAAAAAATATTGTCACCGGACGGGAATCGAACTTTTGAATTCGTAACTGGGGTGGAAACTAAAGCACTTTGAGATGAGGAGGAAGTTTGTCCGCAGTTTTGTAATTCATTTTTTCCATAATGGTCTTATATCCTCTGCTATTCTATTTTCATACATTATTGTGTTTTTTTTTAAGTTTTCTACTACATGAATTTTATCAAGGGTTACTTTGAATTCTGGCCTACATTCCCTGGTTTCCTGCTATATTCATTTTAATTTATGTAATCACAAATACGCCAATATATACACACACAAAACAAGCTTTGAAAACTTCAACAGTAAAACCACAAATGACAAAAACTATTGTATCATTTTAACTATTTTTTAGAACATTCTCTTTTTTTTTTTTTTTCATGAATATTGATAGAAGTTCACGAGATTATATACAAAGTTTAAAAAGTAGGAATACGCCAATCGTGATATACACATTCTTCAAAGTAATAATTCGTGGGCCCTCACCGTAAGAGGGTCTGGTATTCATAGTTCGTATTTTCAATTCTTAAAGTACCGAACATGTGAATAATAACATTGGAATCTTGAAAAACTAATTTTAATTAACATCTATGAAAATTAATTCAGGTTACTAATCGTAAAGAACGCAAGCAAATCACTCTGTTAGCGTCTTTATGAAAAGCCGTCCTAATACTGCACAGAGAACGTTTCTTTTTCGCCACCTGGTGTCAGTTAAGCCGAACTAGGCATGTATTAAAGCTAGTATACAATAATTGTTTCTGCATTCAATTTTAAAAATGAAAAAAGATATGGAGTACGAGTTCGGTATCTGATCCTTCAGTTTATTCGCCCGCAATAGATTAAAAGCGTAGGTATTGCGCATTGCTTACGAACGTAACTTCATTCTTAGTTCGACTGGACTAACACCAGGTGTCATTGAAATAAAGGAACGAATGAGAATTCGCTCTCTATATATATATTTATAAATATTTTATCTACGACGTGTAGATTTAATCAATAGATCAGGACTAAAAAAATGTGTGCAACCGGGCAAAGAAGTGCATACAAATTATTCACTAAACGTCTCAGAACCCTTCCTTGCTTGAAACAAATTTCCTGAAACTGTCTGCATTTCATTTAGAGTGTTTCCCCTTATCCATGAGTTTCCTGTTATCAATGCACAAAGAGAAGTTACTGATTTCACCATTTTCCGGGGAACAATAAAGTATATTTATAATAGTAGTAGTTTCCATTGTAGTTCTACATTCAATCCAAAATGTTTCTTCTATCTTAAAATGCGGTTAAGTTTTTAATTTGACTAGTTTTATTTTACCACCAATACTCTTCTGTAAGTCATAACTAATTCCCGTAATGAAAAATAAGAAACGAATTAAAGGCCAATTCAATCGAAATGTGTACGCAAAGGCTGAAATCAAACTTGTAGCGATGCACTCCATTACATGAAATGTATAAAAGTAAACAATATGAAGATAGAATAAGAGAAATTATAGTAAAAACCGTGAGAAAACAAAAGGAAGAACAACGGAAGAAAAATATAGTAAATTAAGTTTGCAGAAACAAAATGTGGTTTTATATTTTAACCAAATACAGTCAACAACTAGGCAAATTCGTATTGTGGAATTTTCGTTTAGGTGAACATTTCAATTTGTACTTTTCTTCTACTATTAGACTATACGAAAATGTCTTTATTGAATATTCCTGTAAAAGTTGACGCAGGTTCTCAAACTTATGCTACACCATTAAAGGGACTAGAATGATGTGGGGTGACAAAGGTTGTGTCATTTGCGCAAACCATAGAAGCATATAGAATAATAACGTGGCAAGTAATAAAATAAAGTGTGTTTTTTTTCTGTTTGTTTTTTGCCAAGCCACAACAAATTAACTTCACCTTTCTTTTACAACAGGAATTCTTGTGAAATTATACTATTTTTGTTTTTCCTTGGGGAAATAATCCCAAAACCCTGTCAGATAACTTACGTCACGAAAACTGGTCGTTGGCCTAGCGAGGAATCGAATCCCTGTCTTCCGATTGCCAATCGGGCGCTATACCGATCAAGAGAATAACAATTATTAGAAATATTCCAGTTGTGAGCAATGGAAAAAATTCACAACACCGTAACATGTGGTACAAAGCTTTTTCTTTGCTTTTTCTTACGGAATGGAACGTCCTATTTCAGATTCCGAGTGATATCACCCTACCACCTGTGAGCAATTTTCAGTATGACGTCACTCATACAAGGGAGACTTCTTATATCTCTCTCGTTGTAATGAAATGTAAATCCTGAATTAATTGTGCCAATCTGTTTCTACAACAGTTCTGACAAGAAACGTTTCCTTTCACATTCCAAGGGTTGCCACTCTGGCATCTGCTGGCAGTAACAGTGTTAACAATCCTATTCACTTCAGTGGGCAGTGAATGAATACATTCCTGGAAAGTTGTCTCATCTTGTGCCTATCTTTTCTATCAAGAATAACACGATTGGCACCTTCTTTGTCAGTGTCTAGTTCATATATCTGAAAATCGTCGTTCATCAGATCCATTGAAAGGAATCCTGTGTTACAGAAATGGTGAGAAAGAATCCATTCGTCAACTTCATCACAAGAAAGTTTCATTCCAATGAGATCTCCTTTTGCTTTCCTTTTCAAATACTCGTATGTTCGCCAAACTGATCCAACGTTATGCTGTGTATCTCGCAAAGTTGACTGCAACTGTAGAAAAGCAAGGAACCATACATTTGGGACAGTATACGTCAACTAGCAAGTTGCACTCTTTTCGTGCCCTGATAAATAAGTTAACAAGAGATACAATGAGTCATTGACACGTCAATTCAAAAGCAACCAGTTGGTTATAAATGCCTATTTTGGGTTTAAGCGCCTATTTTAAAATAAGGGCCTATGTTGTGCTCATTAAAAAAAAAATCAAAGTCATGAGAAATATAGTATTTACTCGAATATAAGAATCCCCTAGAAAAATTGGGTCGGTTTTGAGAATCCGTTTATTATGCGAATATAACCAAATCACTACAGAAAAGTCCCTTATGTCTCGTCATTGACTGCAAAACCAGTGGCTTAATAGCATCTCTCTAGATATAGTTACTTCCTCTATCCATTGTTGACATCTCACAGCGTTGGGTGAGGGTTGGAATCCGAGCCTTCCATTATATTTCAACCATTTGTCCGAAAACGCATTTTGAGATTATAAGTGCAGAGCCTATTTAAAAAATAAAAAAGAACTTATTAGACATATTTTTCTTACATAATTCGTACTAAAAGTAAAAAATAATGTTGTTTATGGATTAATGACTAAAAAGAAAAACATAAGGCGCGCTCTCATTTACAGTCACTTCATCAATTCTTGAATTTGCCGCGCCATGTTTTTCTTTGTAGTTATGCATAAACAAAATTATTTTTTACTTTTTAGTATGAATTGTTTAAGATAAGAGAGTCTTTAAAAAGTTTTATTACTATTTTTTTCGAGTTATTTCGGTGTTCGGATGCTCAAGCTAATGTTTTGTGGACCAAATCCTAAAATGGTCTGGAACCAGTCAAAAGCCACCTCTTTGATGGCTAGTACTTATTTTAGGATAAAGAAGTCCATATTAAAAAATAATTAAATATGCTTTTAAAATATATAGAAATATATGAAAGTAACAATGATATATTGTATTGTCACCCGATTTGCGTCGCCGTGCAAAAAAATTCATCATTGTGTGACGTCGGGAAATGAGTTAACGTTGCAATATTTGAGGACACCACAAGCCATTGTGAACTAAAAAGAAGTCTGTAAAAATAATGTGCGTACCGTAAGATTCGAGTACATACGCTATGCAAACCTTCAAGATTTTAGTGGTTGGTAGCAGTTCAAAGACGGCAGAATTTGTTTTTTGGGACGGGAAAATTCCAGTGACCGGATTTCTATTTCGGGGCTGCTGAGTAAGAGTGCTCTTATACCCTTCCACTTTACGCTCATAGAAGAACGCAGCCTGAACGCGTTACACTTTGTATGCTATGGCGCTTTACGCTTCTACCCCTTCGGCTCTGAAGACATGTCGCAGGAGTAACTCGGCAAGAAGAAGGTAGGTGGTGTTGCAAGTGAGTTTTGTGCGTACTGTACGAAAACGTCTGAGCAAGTAGATTAAGAACGTCTGGCAACACTCTGGCTGGAAACATCATATTTATAAAAGAAGAATAAAATGGAATAAGAAGTCAGTGCATTTTAAGCATGCGGTACGATGTTTCTGAGCAAATGGAATTTGAGCAACGCCTGGGAACACTTGTCTTCTTTTGGCTGAAAATTTGTTTAATAAATATTCCCACTGTTTTGTTTCTCGCGTTCTCTAAAACAGAAGCGCATGTCTTTCAGTACGTGACAGTATATTTACGTCAATGTAGTTGCAGAGATACTCACTTGGTTCCATTGTTTCAGAAAACGCTCTGTTTGCGCTTCTCTCATTTACGCGCTTAGAACGTTGAAGCATAAAAGCCCAGCAAGCCAGCTGACGTCGGCATTTGATCGGCGAAGGCGGATTTACGCTTCTATGCTGACCCCGACGGCGGCCCGGAAAATGCCCCGACCACAAAACGCCACTTATGGTAAGATAAGATAAAATGAATTTTATGGGCGGTAACAGCACTATGGCTTACGCCCGTCCCGAGCCACTTATGGGTCGCGGCGACCTTTTCCTGATTATTTTCCGACTACTAGTTGGTCGGGCCGCGGTCGGCATTTGGCTTGCTGGGAGGAGTCTAACAATAAGTGGTGATATTTCCTGGCGTTCGTCAGTCGTGAACATCAGTTGTTTACTTCGCTCGAAATTGGATGCAGGAATTAGTAGCGTAACTAGAATTGCTTTCCTGCAATGAAATTTTTAGGGCCCTTGTTCTAGCAGTATCTCCCACATGCAAATTGTTGTCGCATATAAAAATAATATTCCAACTGTGTAGAAAAATGTTGCTAGATTTGTAAAACGAAGATTCTCTCCAGACTATGTGAAAATTCCTGTCCAGATAAAAGTTACTTCCCTTTTACCAAATCTGAGAACGTTTAAAAAAAAAAGGAGGTGATAAATACACAACAATGGTATTTACACATTGATTGTTTACAATTAATTTAACAACGCTTAACAAATATTTTATAATAATAATAATAATGCATTTTTGTCATTAATTTATTCGCTTTGTCTTTTAAGTGGTTGAACCGTCCTCTTCCTCTCCAAAACAAGCACAATTTATATGAAAGAAATAGTAGAATAGATAATAGACAATCAATACTTTCTGCCTAATAAGGGTGTACAGATTACAGTCCATTCTCACTTTGAATTAATTCGTATTTCTAGAAATGAATTTTTGATATATCAATTTATTAGCATATTTTGTATTTTCGCAATACCCATTTCTAGGTGTGCGAGAACACAAAACTACAGGAGGGAGGGATACTCTAGCGTTAGGAGGACATAATAATAACGAATTCAAACACTGTATTTTAGTCGCTTTTCATTTGTATTTGTTTAGTTCATTAAAAGCAAATTTGTTGAGCAGAGTACATTAGTAGCAATTATATATGTTTGTTGTTTTGAAATCAGTGTCAACATTTGAGGAAACGAAAAATGTGACAGCCTATTTAACTGTCTATTTCGCTTTTTTTAGTGACTATAAAGCATAGTTTTAATGATAATCTAAAGCCCACCTAGGGAAGGTACTCATCAGACAGGAATTCTATTCAATTACAACACTTGACACGTACGATTAAGGAAAACCCGGGAAAACCAGTAAAGATTACCTGCGTGAGCACGGCTTGAATTCCACTGCCTTCCCACTGTTGAGTCGAAGTTGCTGGCTGTGAACCTAATAACTGGGTAAAACTAATAACAGTAGGGGCTCCTTAATCCGGCACGTTCACGACCATGGCCGTGCTGGATTAGCGATTTTACATGATTATCGAATGTCAATATAGTTTTAACGGAGAGACCAAAGAAAAATTAATACACTACAGTACAATGACATTTAAAACAAGCTTTACATGTAATGAACCAGGCGGTCAAGGTCAACAAACGCCCGAATCCACCCGAAAAATTGCGAACGCAAGCGCCTCGATCGGTGCCGGGGACGGATCTTCTAATAGAGGATATGTGATACCATGAAGAACGAGAAACCCGACGTCACAGCTAAGTCCCGCCCACTGCCGTCATCTTTGTAAGCGCAGAAAACTCCATAAGAGTACACATAAATTTGCACCATTTTGAATTTTGTTGGAACACAAATACATAACGTACAGACATATTGTAGGAATAGTTTCCTTGACACATTTAAATATAGAATTATGAAAATTTTAACGTCTATCGTTTGCAACTAAGACTAGCGTCTCAACAAAAGAAGCTAGAGACAAACTGTTTTCAGATTTGGGTTCAGCGAGTCAAGAATTTTTTTTTTCTTCTTCTAGTGATTTTTGAGGGCGGTAAGTCCTTCACAATCGCTTAGTCTGCTTCATTTAAAAATCACGCTAGCTCCTAAACGAAAGCACTTACAGAAACTGTTTTCAAATTTGGGTTCAGTAGCGCTGACTTACTTGGTCGCTTTTCATTTGATGACTATCAGCAGCAAGTCCTTATTGGTTTAGCTTTCTCCATTTTAAGAAATTAACTAGCTCGGCAATAAAAGCAGCTAGAGAATCGAGCAGCCGTAGCTCAGTTGTAGAGCTTTGACTTAGTGTTCGGGAGGTCGTGGGTTCAATCCCAGCGACCGACCATTTTGACTGAAGTTTTTCCTCAGTCACAGCAGACAAATGCTGTGATGATACCTACAACTTGGGCCCTGGACATCTCCCGGATCATTTTCCCTCCCCTATCCCGGCCTGAGATGCCTGAAAGTATAAACAGAATTCAAGTTCAAAACGAGCTAGAGAAGCGAACTTCAGACTTGGGGTTAGTGACCTACTGAGTCATTTTATCTGGTGACTGTAGGTCCTTCTAATTGGTTTAGCTCTATGTCCAGAACAAGTACATGCTTCTAAGAACCATGTCTAGTTTTCATAATGTGGACTCCAAACCCATTAGTCCAAAAATCCCTATCCACACCTTGTAGTCCAGGCGGCAACGTCGCGGATTTCAGATCGGCAACGAATAGGCACATAGGTTCGAACCCCACAGCCACTATCAAACTAAAGTTTTAAAAGAGGAATGTTTGGTGATGGATGTACTAAGGGCACTACTTGCGCAAATGGGTACCAGAGAGGATAAACCTTACTTTCAGTACGCTCTATACCAAGCTGATTCCCCCTGCAATTGAGACAGGCACTTCTAAAAACACACAGCGACAGCCAAAAAAGTGTTGTGAAGAAGAATGTTCGTCTTTAAATTGTTAAATGAGTACTACTCGAGTGATTCATGGCGTCACTTTGTATTATCTTGCTACGAAAATCTCTGACTCAATGTCGAGCGAGCAAAGAGGTTTTTTTTTATTTATTTATTATTATTATTAAATTAAATTAAACACGATGCCCATTGCCTTTAACGTTCACAACATGTGCTCTGCCTGAACCTATTTTTACTCTAGGTTCCTCCCGAAATGCATAATTTAAAGGAAAAATTATCATGTTTTCAACATCTTTGGGAGTGTTCAAACGCAATAATATAACAAACTTTCGAGCAATGGAAATGCAAAGTAAGTGTAAAAGAGCTAAAAGTAAATCGAAACATTTAACAACTTTGGCGTTTAAGCAGAGTACATGTTCGCGTATAATGAAAAAAAAAAAAATCAACCATTCTTTTTCTAACTCTACTTCACCCTCTCGACATTGAGTCCGTGATTTCTGTAGTATTCCTCCGCATGCTGCCATGTACTATGCATACTGTGAACAACCCCGATTACATCTCTGCATTATCGTGTAATTTCATATTTTTCATCTCTATGGCATAACTCAATATTTTGCGTAATCTGAGTGGAAACGTTACATATGGTAAGGTAAATTGTATTAAGTATAAAGAAAGGGATAAATTTTACCTTCAGTTCCAGCTTCCGCCAGCTATTGAGCTGATGTACGCTCTATATACCACTGATTCCTTTCCAAGTAATTGGCACAGTCACTTTTGGAATGTTGCGGAAAGGCATGTGCCATCACTATTTCGTTAAATATGCATCCGTCTGCGGGTTGTTCACTATACGTAAATATAGCAGCATGTACATGAACACCAATGCCGTCACTTCGTGTTAGAACGGGAAACATTGTTGCACAAATCACGGCTCAATGTCGAGAAAGCGAAGATGGGTTAGATATCTTTTTACTATACGCAATGCACATCGTCTTTAACATTCATATTATGTGCTCTACTTGAATGCAGAATATGCCAAATAGTCCTGTTAGCTCTTTTACACTTAATTTGCATTTCCATAGCTCGAAATTTTGTAATATTTTGCGTTTCAAAACTCCGTTACACGTTCCGATATTCCAGTTGCCTCATTTCTTCACGTTCAAAAGATAACGAAATATCTTCAGCTACCTTTCGCTTTTCCAATGTTTGCTTCTATTAATTCCAATGAACGTACTGTTTTCATATACCATTCATTTATAACGTGAATTGAAGGGCACGGGGTACAAACTGATACGCGCCACAAGTATTTTTAAAATTTTAGTGAAAACGAAAGTCATGTGTGCTAAATCTGAGAAAATTATTATTGAAATAAAATTTTTGTGTCCAACGATCGTCCGTATATCTGAAAGAGAAAATGTAATCCAATTATTTTTAAGATGTAGACATTATTGCATTTTCTTTCCCGGGCGTTTACCATTTTGTTCACCTCGAGCCGCTCAATTATTTTCACAACGTCAATTGCTTTCAAACTGAAACTGTGTTTACTGTAGACCTCAAAACAGACAGTTATTAGTTACATCTTAACTATGCCAAGATCCCCCGCACTTACTTACAAATGAGACATATCGTCATACATTGTGTCTGAACGGAATAATTAGCTACAGTGTGTGTGTGTAAAAATAACCACTATGAAAGAGATAAATACAACACATTCTCACTAAATTAGTCTACATATGAATAACTTAACAGAAAGGGAAACGCGATTGCATGCAAGTCATATAACCCTTCTATAAGTAATTTACTCTTCTTTTGCATGCAGCACAACGTATGCAAAATCGCGTTGACAAAAGCACACCGAATTTTGCCTTATATTATTTTATACGTACTATGTGTAAAGATGTACCATTACTTCGATTACAATACACTAAAGCGAAACTTACGTTAAGTCGTAGCCTTCTGCAACAAACTCTTTATTTTTACACGCTTCTTCCAATATCTGCAAAATATGAAACAATGCATAAGAAAAAACACGCTATCATCTTATGTAGATCACAACAACATTGATTTAAAAGAATATAGAGCTTCAAAATTACTTGAATCCGCCGCATGATGGCCGTGGACTCATAAGGTTATCATCGAGTTCAGAAATATCGATCAGTGAAAGGGAATTAGCGAACATAACTGGACACAGCCAAAGCAACAGCTATCAACACGAACACCATCTCAAGTATACAGTACATATCAATGGCTTACTTTTTAAATTTCATACTTCTCTCAGTACAGGATGGCCGCTCAAACGCCAACCCGAGATTCCCGCGTTTTCTTTCAGGAGTTTTTTTTTTACCAAAATTCCCGGTGTGCTGAAACATGGTAGACGGCCTTCAAAATAAAGAAATTTCACTACCTTCAGTTCTAGTCCACCAAATTTTATGTTACTGAAAATAATAATAATAATCATACATGAAAACGTGCGTATTCAAGAAAGAAAATAGCTTGTGAAGGATTTAAAAATATTCAGCCTTATTCAGAAACGTTTAGTCGGGCGACTAGCGCTGCACTAGGCGAGTGACTAACACACGACTGGCTATATTGTATTCAGAAACGAATTTAGCACGTTAGTAGTGTGCAAAATTAGTCACCTACTAGTATGATCTTAAACAAGGTGTGCCCCTAGATTTACGCTGTATTATTTTTGAACATTGTGGATTTTGATGTTTTGCGTAGGTAGGTTGATGGCGTATAATTTGATGGCTGGTAGGTTGTTATGAATGCTAATAATAACGAGTGTTGCGTATTTTACTGTAAATATAAAGCCTTGTAAACAATATTGCCTTGGCCGTAAGAAGAACAATTTTTAGCAAGGTAATTCTCATTATTAGCTACTTCTGTTGTATTGTATGGAATTGAATTTACTTAAAATATTGATAATGGTAAATAAAGTTTAATTCAGGTTAGCCAAAGATGTAAAATTTACAGGAGAAACTTAATATTTCCAAAGTATCTAGAAGTGTTAAAAATAAAAATAATATTGATAGTACATTAAATGGTATATAGCAGAATAAGCTTAATATAAGGAATTTTCTATAGTACTTCGTTTCACCGTTAATCTTTTGCGTGTTTTCCCGAGAGTAGAGCGTAAAATCACTGATTTGCAATTTCCTTCTGTACGGCTATGGCAGGATCAAGAGATGTTAAAGCTTGGGTAAGCTGGAATTTTAATGGCATGGTTCGCATCCTTTTATCCAATTTAAAATACACAAGTATTTTTTTTTTCTTCATACATATGCGAAGAAAACTTTTACATAAAAAACAGCTCACTTTTAAGAGGAAAAAGTACATTAAACAGTCCTAACGATGTGAATCAGTTATATAGGGTTCACCCTTTGTTCCTGAAATACCTTATAATCGAAAAAGCTTTCTCGCATCTCGAATATAGTAAGACACTTGAGAAAAACGTCTGCAGTATGGGGAAGCGTTTTGCACATTCTAAATGACGTTAAAAAATGTTCCTATCAGCTAACTTTGGACAAAAACAATAACAATCAACTACACAACTATCTCTATAAAATATATTTTTTGAGTTTCAGATACATTGAATTAAATTGGCTTTATTTATGGTAAATTATGAAAGGCCCTGGCCAATATCTTCCCCATGCTCTGCTTACCTCATCCCGGTCTCTCTCTCTCTCCGTTTCTATCCCCCCTCTCTCACTCCGCAAGAGAAAGAGAGAAAGAGGCAAAGAGCTCTCTCCATCTCACCGAGCCGCCGTAGCTCAATAGTTGGCGTTGGATTCGGAAGGTCGTGGGTTCGATCCCAACGGTCGACCATCCTGACTGAGGTTTTTTCAAGGTGTTTCTCAGTCAAACCAGGCAAATGCCGGGGTGCCACCTTCAACATAGGCCCTGGCCGACACCTTCCCGAATCCTTTCCCTTCCTTATCTCGGCCTGGGCTTTAGGTGCCTAAAGGCTATAAATACAATTCAAAAATTCAATTCTCTCTCTCTCCTTTCTTTATTTCTTTGGCTCAAGCCGGAATGAGGTAGACAGAGGATGGGGAAGTTATTGGCCAGGGCCTTTCATAATCTGCCATCCAGGCATTGCAGTTTCAGATACATCATAATAACGAAATCCGAATTCTGGGTTTTTGAATCTGCGACCGAAATAGGACGAATCCATTGAAGCGGAAATCCGAAAATCCGAAGATTCGAGTTTCGGATATCCGGATCCTTTTGGTTTTGACTCCGTTAATTGACTCCACGTGAAGTCAGCGAAGCTACAGCAACTGTGTGATAATAGATATCACAATTCAAAGAAGTGATAGTGATTTGATTTATCTAGTAATACATTGTGATTTATCTAGTAATACTCTGTCAAACGCAGGGTTGTAAAAAACTGTTTTTTTAATACAAACCAAAAAAACATTTATTTTTTTTAACCAGTCTTTTTTCTAAACCAAGTATTTGGTTTAAATACTTTGCATTATATGTTTATATTACACATGGATTGAAATAAGTTTGTTTCTCCTTAATGTCCTTATGCAGCAGCGAGGTTCTGAAGGACGGGACCTACAGCTACAGATTAAAGTGGAATCCGAACCACTACTCGGTTTGCCACTGAGAGAAATTGTCCTCCCCCTGGACTTGAACTTATCAAGTTCTTGCATACACCCACAGAATTACAGGAAGTTATATTTTTGTTCTGCGCTGTTGAAATTAAATTTATGATAAGGAGACCTATAATATTTGTCTCTATATTCCATGTGCTTCGTTACGAATGTGTTAATGTTGAGAATCTTCTGGACGTATTTCCTAGTTCAATCTATGAAAATGTGTTAGATCATTTAGAAGTTTATTTTTTCACCAAGCTGTCGTATCAGTATCCAAAGGTTCACGCACCAGTACTGGTAAGGTCCCATAGTTTGAGAAACCTTGGTTCAGTGCAATAATGTAAAAATTGAGAAGCTTAGGAGTGATCAATTTGTACTGATGAATTTAGATTTACGTGGCAAGATACGAAGTCTTCATTAGGCTTAGGCCATAATTTTCTAATAACACTGGTCAACAATGAAAATGCTTCGGAGATAAAAGAAAGCAATTCTTACTTATTTAAGGGTGCTGATAACGAATATGATATTTGTATTTGAAGATCGGTTCGAGTTTCTATGAAATACACTATCGCCGGATGTGCTCCGGCGCGCAAAATAAGGGTTCGTGACAACAGCGGCTGTCTGCCTATTTCGATAAACATCCATTGTTGGACGGTTAGCTTTATCATTATCCTTATAGCTAGCACGTGATCGCTGACTGAGAATCATAAACCACATCACGCTTCAGTTTGTGACTGAAGCGTTCAGGTAGGGGACTCAATTCGAAATTAAACTCGACTTACTCGGAGACCCGGTCTTGATGCAAATGACCGGACTGACGGTGTGACCCGATGATCGAATCTTGGACTCATGACCCTGTCTTGATCCAAGTGGACCTCGTCTTATTCATGTGTCTTAAATCAATATATTGTCATTTGTGAGTCACAAATTCTTTCAGAATAGCCTTTCCGAGGGGAGTTAGTTACTTGCACGCCTCCAGGGATATTAGATGACTTCTATATTATTTTATTGCTATTGTTAAGAAATTTTCTGCGTTGTATTTTTCGTTATCTGGTGGTAACAGCCACGTTCTTGGTCACCCTTAAGAGAAAAATTGTTCAATCGCAAGTGTATAATAAGGAAACAAAAACTCTGCTTTGTCCTCCGTCTAACGGGTCTCCAGATCATGCCGAATCCTAAGCATATACCCAGAGACCCGATTCAAAACTCGACCCGGTGACCCGTTTCAGCTCTGTTAGACGTACAGTCTTAACTGAATCACGCTTCCAATCACAAGGAAACATCAGATCAAAACAGTAGAGAGGGTAAACAAGGCGCAGCCCGAACAGCGAAGTCATAAAATAAGTTATTCTCACAACGTACACCCTGTTAGGGAGAAAATAAGGCTTGTTTCTGTCATAAAAGACAGGTCAGGATATTTCTGAAATTTTAAGGTCTTTAGACATCTTTGAATCAGACTGGGATAGGGTATGCGAAGGTAGCGGTCGGTGTTTTAGTTAAGGTATCATCCTGAAGTTTGTGTGGTGAACCGAAGGAAACTGAAAAACCTCATTCAGGACGGTCGGCAGCAGGATTCGAACGCACGTACCTACTCATTTCGGACTCGAAAAGAAATGTTCGAAAAAGACACATTAAGTTTCCTCATATACAAAAATCTACCGTAAATTACGTCTTCATGCTTACAGAATGCTTCAACACAAAGGAACTGATGCTCACTGGCAGGGGTATAAATGACTGCCACATCCTATACGAAGCATTGACTAAATATGATTACTGGTATTTACAAAGGCAAAAATAGGAAAAAATGAAATTCCTGATATAACCACTAATGTCTGTTTTATTATTTCTAATGTAAATTAACATTATTTTCAATCACCTGAAGTTAGTTATGTACGAGGGTCGAGGGTGGGAAAACCTAGGTAAAACAGTCTGTACCAATTAATTTCGAAGGGCAGTGTATGTTAGTGGGAACTGTCTGATGCATCATTACGTCTAAACAAATACACTGGAAAAAAGCAGTAAACACACTTTCTCCTTTGGACCTGAAAAGAACTAAGACTGTTGATGTTATTAGGAATTTGTTATGGAGTCTTATACTGATTGTTCACAATCATGTTCTCTAAATAGGTGCGTCAGTATACTAAATATTACACACTATATACATGCATATATATTTATCCGCTCACACACATTCTCTAATCATTTATTCAAGTTAGTCTCTTTCTACACACCTTCACGTCATTCGTACATAAGTCAATTGGTAGATACATACACACACACGT
>JAGDQP010032138.1:0-21497 GCA_022664845.1 Lepisma saccharinum
AATGTTGATGAACTGCATTCCATCGGCACACTCATTGTTCAAAAGACGGTGGGTAATGATGTACTCAAATATTCTGGGAAAAGATCCGACAAAGTGAAAACTCTAGGATCTGATGCTGCTGTTGTGAGTCGAGTCAATGATGATATACAAATAGATGCAGCACTTCTCTTTCAGAGAATGATGATTGTTGCTACTGGTGGGACATGAATCTTGAAGATGTGATGTGTTATGAACTTTGTTCTTATCCTCCTGCCTTATTTGAATCTTGGTGTATGTTAAGGAAAGCTGACAAGTATCAGCTAGCTCATGCAATACTGAAATACATAAAAAAAGGTACAAATGGAAGAAGCTGAAGACACTCAGTTTACAGAACAGTATGTATTGGATGGTGGATCTCTCCTACATCGCCTTTCATGGCCTAACAATGAAACATATGAAAACATTGCAACTTCTTATGCAGATTTCACCCTGAAAACATATGGGAAAGCTATCGTCGTTTTTGATAGTTATAGTGATTCTCCAACAATCAAGGATATGGCTCACAGAAGACACTGAACCAAGACCAGTAGGGATATTAATTTCAATCCTCATATGAAGTTTGTGGACAAGAAAGACCAGTTCTTGAGTATTGCAAAGAACAAACAAGCTATGATTTCCCTCATAACTAAGATGTTAAAGGACCGTGGATGTACTGTGCACAATGCAATTGGAGATGCTGATGTGGATATAGTTCGTGCTGCGGTCTCATCATCTGAAAAAGGAAATACAACAGTAATTGGGGAAGATATACTGACTTGCTTATTCTGCTTCTGTATCATGCAAATTATACTGGTTTCAAGTTATACTATCGCAGTGATGTAAGACGGGGACAATCTCCCAATCCTGTGTATGATATTCTCCTCATTAAATCATTACTGGGTGATGATACCTGCAAATTTCTTATATTTGTGCATGATTCGTCTACAAGATTCGTTTACCACCGACTGTTTCGTCTACAAAGTACCACAGCTTTCGTACGTACTTTCAAATAAGAATCTGGAAATCTACAGACAAGGAAATGAAGGCTGAAGAGTGGGGTTGGTATGTAAAGAATAATTCCTACTATCCCATACATTGTGATATGCCACCAGCTCCAGAGCATCTACTTCCCATGATACGCTGTTCTTGTAAAGAGTAAATGCGCTACTTTTCGATGTGGATGCAAGCGTAATGGATTGTCATGTTCATCTGCCTATGGAGACTGCCAAGTCAGTGGCTATGATAGCAATGAAACTGCTGCTGATAATGAATACAACAGTGATGAAGACTATTCATATTAAAGTGTTTGTATTGAAACTTCAATTTATTAAAGCAAACATACATAATTTGAAGTAACTTTAAACTTACTTGAGAAGTTGATAGGTGAATGCTGTTATTCATTATTACGTGAAAAATATTTGCTGTAGTGTAGTGTTAATACATATAGATTTATTTAAAACATTATTGGGTATAACAAAAACTGAGTTTAGAAATTTTACATTTTTCATACAAAGAAGTTATACGAAGTTTTTTTTTTTTTTAATTTGGGTAATGAAGAATTATATTGTAAATATTCTCACACATATAGAACACAGTACAGTATAATATCATTATTGAATTATAGAACATATAAAATGATTTAATAAATAAATAAAATGTAAAAAATAGATCTGAACAAGAAAAAAGCAGCAATTGATAGTACCATTTTAAAGAGAAAAAATGCGTTGATTGTAAATTAATGGCTTTTATCTTAGAAACGGTGGAAGATAGAAGTAAAGTGTTCTTATTATAAAATGTAGCATTTATATGGGGCTTTTATTTAAAAAAACGTTTCATGTAAATCCGATTACAGGGAACCGAGATACAGGCTATTATTTAAGGTATATATGCAAGAAATTATGATTTTTAAAGATAAACCTTGTTTTTCATAAGAAACTGTACGCGATATGATAACAATGCTCATAAACAAACATATAGTGCGTAAAATGACCTTTTATTAAAAAAAAAAAACAATCATCAAAATCGGATGATACGAACACGAAATACAGAAAAATAAATGCAAGATAGACCCAAAGCGTTTTGAACCATGGTCCGCCATTTTGAAAACCGTTTTTGGGGGGTGTTCCCGTGGTCCGATTTTGTCGGATTTTCAATATGTTATTCAGTAATGATTTCTAAATTAAAAACAGTTTAAATATATTGCAATTTTGCCCAGGTTAAGGGTATAATTGCTCTAGATTTCCTGGACTATATATATTGTGTACTATATATAGTATTTTTTTTAAAAATATATCATTGATGGAAATATTTACAAAACTGCCCTCTGACGTTAAAATTCGTGCTAGTATTAAAGGAAATATTAAAAGCAAATGTTTTTCTATCATTTTGCAGAAAAGAAACTGTTTCTAAAATGTATTGGTAATATTTCATGCTCTGTGAGTACATCTTATGACCTCTATCTAAATGCGATACAGTACTGACTGCTGGCATTCAAAATGTCATGATTATATGAAGCCAGGGGGCTGAGAAAACAGTTAATCTTGTTTGTCCACTCCCAGTCTAAACCAATATGGACAATTTTTTTTCGGTTTTAACTCAGTTTTTAAGCTTGATATCGCTGTGCAGTCCGTTTCTTTGTCTTAATTCTTGACTTTTTTTTTTTTTTTTGTAGTATTTACTATTATATGCAGAGTAGGGTATACTATCACGTGAATAACTCAGGAATTCAGATTTAAATCAATAAATGGGCCGCACAGCAATAAGAAGCGTATAAATCTGAGTTAGAACTGAAAATTTAATCCACATTGGATTAGACTGGAAGGGGAAAAACGGGTTTAAATATTTGCTCTGGCGTCTATCTTTCGACACTAAGTAGTCACTCCTGTCGTGTGGGCGTAAGCTGATTTTATTAATTTGGTATTCTATGTATTTAAGAAAATCTAATATTTGGTTAGTTGGTTCGATTCGCCTAGTCTTTTATGCACATAATTATGTCTTCGTATAATAGCACCCCCTACTCTGCATATAATAGAAAATACTGTAAACAGTATTTACCTTTTGCAAGGTTGCACACGATATCAAGCGTAAAAACTTAGGAAAAACCGAAATGTTCTTCCATATTGGTTTATACTGGAAGTGGACAAACGAAGTGCCTCTCCGCTGCCTGGCTTCATATATTCATATTTTCAATGGCAACATTCAGTCCAGTATCGCTTTTAGACAGAGGTCATTGATACAAACTATTGAACTTAATTATAGTATTCGGCAGCCTATGAACAATGTTAGCAGTAATATTGCAAATCGATTAAGACGGTACATAAAAATCATTCCAGATCTTTTAGGTATTTATTCTCTTGTCTGTGTTTAATCCTATCGTAGTGTATTGTGCCATCAAATATAGTAATTTCTGCAGTAAATAATTACCCAAATACATTATCTTTGTTCCTTTTCTATTTTCAAAATTCCGAGTTGGAATGAAGCGACCGATGATTTCGCCATTTTGAGACAGTCATCACCAATATGTACAAGTACAGAAATTTGACCTAATCTGGACTCACCCTAATACAGCATCATAATGCAAATGTGTAATAATAAACATTTCATCGCAACATATGGAATAATATTTATATATTTGAAGACCACACTAAAAGAACGTGTTTTGTCCATTTTATTGATTTTATAGGAGAGCGTTTTATAAGTTCATAAAAAACATGATGTAAATCTGATAATCAAATAAAGATGTTCTTCCACTAGATGGACTATGCAGCATGCACATTCTCTGCTTGCATAATAATTTGTTAAAAAGATCCTTCAAAGAGAAGATGGGACTCCCTCCCCATCTCAATATAGCAAAAAATTGACAAAGTCCTTTCTTTTCCTGTGGTTTTCATTTGATTTACTGGTGAATGTAGGGATTTAATCAAACGTTGGTTAATACCAGGAGTAAAAGAGAATTGCTGCAACAAAGAAAAAATGTTGTTCCCCAAGGAAGAGCAAATATTTCAGACAAAAATATCTATAACCATTTCCACTTGTCTTATAAAGTGTCGGAGGGAGTAATTATCACTAAAAGTCTCATTTCTCCCAAGAAGATTCTTCTTCTAACATCTAACCTGACTTTGAAAAATTTAAGTTGTTTAAATTCCACATTAGTTTTTTTTAAAACAACTTTTCTGCTAGATTCAATTTCCTCTTAAGTGTAAGGCGACGCTTAGCTAGACTTCGTGTCTCAATTTTTTTCACAGGTAATTGTAATGCTCGTTCTTTAGGTGATAGTCCATTCCGTTTATGAATATTGTGTGAACTTACTACTTGTTTCGACATATTCGTGCCTAGAAAAGAAACCGAGAAACAATATGATATGTAAATTTTACTTCTGTGAGCGCAACCTAATTTCTTATGAAGTGAAATAATAGTGAACTAGCTAATGACTGTGCTGCAGACGAGAGAAATTCTTTTACAGAAAGAGTGACGAACAGCGAACAAAGCTGTCGACTCAGCAATAAACTCCCAAACTGTTAAAACTTGAATAAGTTTCCAGGAACAGGCAATGAGAGGCCTATCGAAGCAGGATTTAAAAAGTATACAAAATTGGCGCGCTACGGACTCAATCAAAAGATTTGGCCACCAGTTCTTTGCTCTAAATCCTCAAATTTACCTGCATCAAGACAGTGTTGCCGCTCACTACCGTTTTGTATTTTATCTTCTGCCTCGAGTGCATTGGTTTCTACGCATTTTCGGCACGCCATCGTAGGTACTACAGTTTGGTTCGTACGCCGCCGCTGTTCAATCTCTCGTTCACTGCAACGCATCGCCGTGTCCTTTTCACAATCTGCTTTTGTAAGTACTGTTCCTGGCAGACAGATGGCGTGCGCCAGAATGATGATGAACATGCATGTAATTTATGTTTAATGTCAATTAAACATATTATATGAGGCCACCAGTGAATACAAATGGCCACCAAAAAATTCTTCAGGTGGCCTCATTGGTCACCAGATTTTACAGAGCTTTTTAAACACTGCATCGAAGTGAAGCCATACGATTGTACATGGGTTACCCATCCTGTGTGGGTTTACCTGCTTATTTTTTTAAAAATGAATTATATCACATGTTGATGCTAAAGGGTTACAGTACATTTGATGAACAATGAAGTTATGGGTTATTTATTAACAGATTATGAAGTAAAGTAACCTAACTTGATATAACTTAACTTTCTCGATTTTGGATCATTCTATTGACTTTTAACTAGGATTATGGCAACACCGTACAGATTTTTTAATTTAGCTTCAATCGAAGGAGTTTACATCGATCGTTCCTTGGGCTTCATGTTTCCAAAGTTACTACTTAAATATGAAATCAGCAGGGCTGTTTTTCTATATACATATAATTCACAGCCATATTCAATCCACTGCTGGATGAGATCTCCCCCTGAGGGAGGAGTTGGTCTACTGCTTTCACGCTGACCAGATGAGTTAGGAGAGGAGACCCAAAGCTCTCAACTGTGATCGCCACTGTATTTTATTCACAGCAGCTCTTCAATTGCATAACGAGTTGGTTGAACTCAGGTTAGATTCTCCCGTTTTATACTCCGTCCGTGTTTTGCCTCCTTATTTCTGCGTTAATTGTTCGTTCTACCTGTGTGTACTGTATTTGGAAATTCGAGATAATATTGCTTTCTTCCTGCGAATTTTTGAAAGCTGATTCCCCGAATGGAAACTGCCATCTTAGGTTAGGTTTGCGGAACCTCAGACTTCCAAGGAACCGAGCGATGTTGCTTCATACACAGTTAAGATGAAATATTATCAATTAAGTGTTCAAGACGTCGCCGACTCTAAACTAAGTAGATTGGTCGTAAAACGCACCATTCATTTTCTTTAGTCGCAAAGCGCACGATATGTTGATGGTCGCAAAACGTACGAACTCAATAATAATGACAGTAAAACATTATTGTATTTCTCTGCTTTTCAAATGAGTATACATTTTAAGATTTTTGTATATAATTTTAGTTTTACAGAAAAAAGTATTTGGAGCAGTAAATCTTAACTGTGAACCATGTACGCGTCCGATTTTCATACAGGCGCTCGCCGCCTGATTTACTTGCGATTTGGCTGAATATCCAATTGAGTACGTGTTTTATTCATAACAAGAGTTTCTATTGGCTACTCATAGATACCGTAATCACGCGGCGAGCGCCTGCAACGAAAGCCGACCTTAATCTGTATGTATCTGTTCTAAACGGGAGTTTGATCGTGATCACTAAGTTACAGATTTAATCAGGCAGGCAAGTACCAGGATGGTACCTTCAACTTGGGCCCCGGCCATCTCCTTCCCGTATCCGTTCCCCTACCGTATTCCAACCTGAGCCATAGATATCTAATAAAAGATTTTGCTAATAAATTTAGGACCACGATCATTCCATTTTATGAGAAAGATACATGCAAAATTGTAATCTCTGATCGTCGCAAGCCACCTTAGAAAGTAAAGAATTTGCAGACTGCACTTTAGATATTCCCCGGATCGTTGAAAACATGAATGTAAGT
This sequence comes from Lepisma saccharinum, assembly GCA_022664845.1. Classification (NCBI taxonomy): domain Eukaryota; kingdom Metazoa; phylum Arthropoda; class Insecta; order Zygentoma; family Lepismatidae; genus Lepisma; species Lepisma saccharinum. The sequence continues at coordinate 6,558 of JAGDQP010032138.1, forward strand.
TTAGGGGGAACAAAATTAGTTTAACGCGTACATGTTTCACATTTCCGATTCACTGCTTTAAGTAGACGTGAATGGAATATATGATGTCATAGATTCAAGTCACAGACACTTGGAGCAGTGAATCGGAACTGTTTAAAATCACTTATTTTGAAAGATAAGCTGTTAACCGAATAATCACACTTTAATTTGTAATTTAAATTGTGCACAAAATGTTTAAAGTAATCTAAACTAACGCAATAGTAATTCATGAAAAATTAAAAAAGTTGATTTAATATTAAATCAGTATAGAACGAATATCAGGATTGGAAGATCAAACACTGTAGGGAGTTAGTAATGATTACATTGAATGCATTAAATTCAGTCGACTACTTTTTATAGATCACTTATTTTCAGCCACTATATCCCAGTGTGTGAAGTGCCTTTATGCAGGGGTGGATTTCAGCCCTGCCCTGGCCGAGCCACGCTAAAACTTTCTGAAGACCTGGTCAGATCAGGCTAAATCCTGCTGTAGTTCTATATACTTCAATTTTGTTCCGTGGATAAACAAAAATTATTTTACAAAATTGGCCACATTAAAATTTAAATACTCTATCAACTGACTGTTAAGTTATTAATACATAGTCCGTGGCAGTGCCAAAGCTTAGTGCTTCACTAGGGTGTTTTCCAGAGGAAGCTCTCCGAGGATAGTTGTACAGCCCTGAAGGTGCTGTTGAAGTTCTAGTCGATTTTAAAGTAGGTTCCAGATGCTATTACCAGTATCTTAACTAGAATTTACCCCCTCCTGCCCTGCAAGGAACCTTTTAGTGACCTTGTTCTTGCATAAGGTGACCATATCTTTTCCAGTGGTTCCGAGGATAAGTACAACAATGATAAGTCACAACAGGCAAAGAAGATACTCTTGAGGAAAGCTCTTCAAGAGAGTGAAGAACAATTATCTCAAGAGGAATCTTAAAGCTTTAAAAAACAGAAAGAGAATTTCATTGTTGTGTTTTCATCATTAATAATTTAATTCATTTTTATAACAATATAAATTTAAATATCTAAAAACATAACAATTGGAAATATTTAAATTCAAAATTAATAACAATGTTATCATTTTCTAAATAATCTACGCATTAGTTGATCGTGCTACAAACTAAAGGTTTAACGTGCGTGTTTCAGGGGATTAATATTTTATTTATATACGTTTCAAAGTGTTAGCTAATGGTGATACTGGTCATAAATCTCGGCAAATGATTGCACACCAAATAAGAATTTCGAAATCTGAAAGAGGTAATGAACGTTTTTAAGGCACACCTGGTGTACCAAGTTGAGATTTATCTCCAAATTATGTGAAAATGGTGATCTTGTTCTGAACTTCAGTGTGGACGTTGGTCGCATATAAAGAAAAAGTTAATTATTTTAAATGTGCTCCACCAATGACATTATCTGGATATTCTTTAATATTTCACAAATAAAAGCAGGTAATCAATTCAAGATAATTCAGTGTGGACGTATAAAAATTATAATGGATCTTAGTTTTCCTAACAGTTAATCATAGTGTTCACGTTGTTGACCTCACAACTAGTACTCATACAAATAGTATTGTAAGTTTGTGGAGAAGGCTGAAGGGATCACTCAACAGTTAGAATCGGCAGGCACCCTTTGTAATTTACCTTGCTAATTTCAGTTTTCTTAATTATTACATCTTAATTATTGTATGTTTTAAGATTCAACGCGATAATGTTGATCCTCTTAATAAGTTTATTGATATGTATAAACGCATTTTCCGTGGTGAATCGTATAATGTTTGTAGCGCATCGACTCGAAATAACATTCGTGATTAAAAAATGTGGAGCTGCTCCGTTATATTAACGTCGGTTCCTGAGGAACGGGAATCACCATCCATTTCTAGTGATTCGATTCATTTTTAAGGTCGGAAAGGAACAAACCAATGCCAAGATGACTTGGATAAGTAGTATGTGCGCCATGTATTCAGCAGGATTTGTATTAAGCGTCGCTCACCATTATACCTCGACTCTCTGCATAAGCACTCTGTCTCAAACCCAATCACGAGCTTAGTTTGGAACCTACTTTAGTAGTTCCCGTCCTTAAAATTTACGTACTCGATAAGGACAAAAATCACAGATTATTCATTTAAGTATAACTGTGGTAATAACAATGCTTCGAAAATCCGTAATGAGAAAGAAAATTTCTTTCAAGTGAAGTTTTTGCCGCGACCGTAGCAGTCAGATGACCTACCAGTATGTTTGTTCCTTTTAAGACTATCTGTACGAAATCTACTAGCTCTATATAATCAACTGCATACAATTAGATTATATCATCTTAGATTGAGTTGAAGTGGTATGTCTACCTAGAAGCAACATGGATAGAATTAGAATCAAGCTCTGTATTCATTAAGTTATTCATTAAAATAAGCTGACGTGGTTATATACTTAATGCAACAAACACTATATTGTCGTAACAGTTTCAGCTATCTTGCAGAGCCTCCCTCAGATTGAAACTAATATCTACTAATATGTCCATCTCCCATTGCAGAAGAGAAACAGAAGAATCTAGACATATTCATAGACCTTAGTTTCGACAGTAAAGGATGCTCTATCTTAAGAAATATGTTGCTGAGCATTACTACCTCACAAAATAACCTATATTCATTGACTTCTATACAGACAATAAAGGACGTATATGATGTAACTTAAGATGCCATTAAAATAATGTAAAGTTTAAATCTAGGTTTAATTTAATCACACGATCTCAAATTGATTAATATTTAAAAATACTGTGAAAACGGAAATAGATGTTCGAAAGATTAAAATTTGTTACTTGAACACTTCATTCTTTCTGTGTATCACCTATAGTGTTACAGTTGCTAAAGTACATTTACTAGAAACAGATTTGATTCTTCTCTGTTTTCTTGACTTCAATGAAATATCTCGATAATTAATCTACATTATTGTTGATAGGGTTTGGAATTAATTATAAGTTCTTACCTAATTAGATGCCAGTTTCTAATAAATTCGAATAAATGCTCGATTGTTCGACACTTCAACGAGCTTGGGAATTATGCATGCCTCATTGATATTGCCGACTAAGCATAGTGAAATGGATTAGTGGTCATGTTAGACTTTTATCGTTAGGAATAGAGAGAAAATCCGCCACTTTCTCTTCTTAAAATAACAGGAGCTCATTCGTGATCATTTCCCATTTTCTTTACTCTTTCAAAAAGTGTAGAACAAGAAAAGTCGTTAGAATTTTAACGGTCAACATATTATTGGCAAGGAATAATGCTGTGTTGACTCATTTCAACTTTGCAGAAAATATATTGTCACCTTGTAACCAGAAGGTACTATGACCACTTTTTGGCTAGATGGAGTTAATACTGCATTCAAAGACCTTGAAGGGCGTTAACTCCCAAAATAATATTTCAGAAAACGACCTACAAGTGGCTAGAAATGGTAGAAACGAAATTAATTTATACAGACTTTAAATCAAACTTCAAACTTTTTTTTTTTCTGAAAATTAGCAAAAGTGGACATAGTACAGTACCTTCTAGTTCCAAGATAACGTTATATACTTTCTAATAAATACAATCGCACTGATGTCAAACAGGCGTCAGGTCACGAAAGCTATTAAGCCACAGAAATTTAAAATGCGATTACTAAAAAAGAAATTTTCACTGTGATAGTTTAGAAACGTTTTCGGATTCCCTTGGGCTGGACATATCCACAACTTACTTGAATAATGAAATCTTTGGATTGAGATTAGAATATTTTGATATTGCTGACGAATCCTTCCGAATTCGTGTTACATGTTAGTCCAAGATTTGGATTGGGATTAAAATAAACGGAAAAGTTACCCATGTGAACATGGTTAATGTGATATCCGAAATAACCAGGAACCACACAGACAATAAGAATGTGATTACTATTTACTTGCATTCGTCTGACAACAGACAGGAATGCATCATTTTGGAGAGAAAATGTTAGATTACCGCAAGGAAGTAGTAATCACGCTCTATTGCTGATACTACAGTGGAACTTCTATAACTCGAATTCCTTGATATCTCGAATTTTATTAATCCCCTTCATCTTCCCTGTTCCACTCCATGTTAATTTAGCTCTACAAGTTTAATATTGTGTAGTCAAAACCTCAATAGTTCGAATTTTTGTTGTTTTCTGGACGTGTCGTTTAATCTTTATAACTCGAAATCTCCTGCTTGAGAACCTACACAAGTCGAAGTTACGGTATAAATACCTCTATAAGTCGAAGTTTCATCCAGGTAAACCTTTGTATGTCAAAGATTAAGGAGTTAAACGATCTGAACCGAAAGAAATAAGGCGTTAGATGCTCACGTCAATGCTAGTGGTGTCTCAGTGAGTATCTGTTAGGCCATTATCAGCAAGCAATTAAGTCTTTCATATGTTGGTTAAGCGAAAATGATACTGAAATGAAGCGTCAGTTAGTTCCGACCCTCTATGTCTCGAAGTTTCATATTATTCCTCTCAATAACTCGAACCTCGCTAAGTCGAAATACAGTATTCGGTATCCCGACCTGAACCATAGATGCCTAATGACCATAACATAAATTCAAATGCAAAGATGTAAGAGGTGATTTCGAATATTAAAATAAGAAAGACATTCCTATTAAACATGGCTGATATACCGCTTCGTTCTGGAGATAAAGTGTTTCCAACTTGGAGCCTAATATCGACGACTAACAGTGCGAAAAAAAATAATAATGCTTGATAAATCAGAAACGACACATTGAATAAAAAAATTGTTTCTAACAACACGGTGGATATCAGGAGTGAAAACGCAATGTCACTGGGTTGTCAGTGTTACTTGGTGAAACATTTAAATTTTCCAAATGGCACTACGTCGTGTTATTGAGTATTTGGAATCCTCTAGTGTTGATAAACAACATACGCAAAGCATACGCCGCAATGTTGTAAACTATGGATAAGGCATTAATGAATTCAATTAAGTTATAAGGCCTTTAGGCAACTTTGACTCAGGCCTGATGGAATGAAGAAAGTGGGAACAAACAGGAGAACTCCGAGAAAACACACCCACAGGGTATTTCACCACCACAAAACCCACGTGGCATGACCACAGATCGATCTTACGATCCCTAGCACAGAGAGGATAAGCCATGAAATGAAATTTCGTAATACAGTGTATAGTTTGTATAAGATCGCGAAAACCTTTGTCTTATCCATATTTTGCATCACTGTGATGTATGCTTTACCTATGTTATCATCACTAAAAGATACAAAATACTTAATAACATAACGTAGTGCCATTTGAATTTTTTAAACATTTTTCCACGTTGGCAACACTGATAACTCGATGACGTATTTTCACTCCTGATATCCACCATGATGTTGAAAACGAAATTTTCATTGAATGCATCCTTTCTGATTTTTCAAGGAGTAGCTGATTACCCGGCGTCGCCCGGGTATTTATTTATCCCAATCTTCTATTAGACAGGGAAAGGAATTAATTCTATCGATGTCATTTTGGACATTTTATTTTTCACCCCTCATCTCCCATGGCGATGAGGGCTGAAATTGGACTTAAACGGCATCGGGAGTGTGAGTGTTACTATTCATCTCAGCGATCCCGAAAACTATATAGATTTGACATTAATATCGGTCGTTTTAGATAATTTTACATCTCACCCTCACAGTATATTTTACAGATTGTAAGTGTACAAAGTTTGGTTGAAATTGCTCCAGGCGTTCCAGAGTACCTATTGTTAGGCTTCGACTTTGGACTCCAAGTTGGAAACCCTTAAATTTTAGCCGTGCATTTTTGCTACACCTTCATACGTTAGAACAGGAATCACAGAATTAGAAAATAAGGAAAAAGATCTTAGTGACCGATGTGGAAATTCACCCACGTTTCAGATCTACAGGCTAGCAAAGCGTGAGGAAATGAATTTTTGGAGCTTGAAATTCCCAATACCTGGAACAGTAGAGCTGAGGAGGCACGGTAGCGTCATAAACTTCAAACCTACTGTATCCAAGAATACATGCAAAATTGTGCGATAGGTGCACAGTGGACCAGGCGATTGTCGTAGGTCGAAATAAGCATGTATTAGACGATTTTCGTATGAGTAAATATGACATACGAAATCACCACCATCCAAACTGCAATGGTATTCTCTCTCGTTGATATCAAACAAACAAAATCATTCGTTGAAAGTACGTAATTCTTATCCCTGTTCGTTACGGAACCGCTAATTTCTTTAAAAATTCTTTGTCATATCAAAGCTGTTTTGCATATCGACTTTCCGCAGAGGGATTATTGTTACCTGCTGGAAATTCTTCCTATTCGTTCTCATTTTGACCCGCTATTACTTCAGAGAATTTCTGGAAATCCCCTACTTCCTGAGAGGAATACATTATATCCACGTTACGCAACTTTGAAATATGCATTTTTGGATAAAAGAGGTTTGAAGTCTCTGACGATACCATGCCACCTCTGCTTTACTGTTAAATTTATTGGAACTATCAAGATCCTACGCTTTTGCCAGCCTATAGCTCGGAAACACGGCGGAATTTCCACCTCGGTCACCAATATTTAGATTTTTTTTTTTTAAATATTTCCCTGTGTGTATATTTTCTTTCTGTAGCTCCCAGGTTGTCACTTGACTTTTGTTACACCCTGTATATAGTTTTGCTTGGCTCTTTACGAAATGTCTGCTGAACAATTACTGACATTGTGTTTCTAGAAATAAGAAAATAGGTTTATTTTGTCTGTTTTTATCGAAATTTTTCAAAACAGAAAGATTCAGAAGAAATTAACTGTCTGCATCTGACTGAACTACATTTATGGGGAATATGATGATGACGAAGAAACAAGAACGCGACACAAGGGTAATGAAGACAAACATTTGCCAGACGAGGCAGATGGACTCAGAAACGAACTATTTGATGAAACTAAACTAAACAATTTAAAATTAAATAATTATTGGCCATAAACCTGAAGGTTTGAGCCATCTGAATAATTATGCAATACAACAAAATGAGCTATCTTCTTCATCTTCATCTTATTTCCTATTGGGGAAATTTGAGCCAATTATAATTACAAACTACGGTGACCAAGATGGCGGAACAAGTTGTGACGTCAGGCTTCAATTATTTTTGCTAAGGGCATCCCTGTGATTCGTCCACAATGAATGAATTCACTTCGTTTGTTTAGAATGTGATTATAGTATTGTTAATTATGAATTTAAATTATTCTTAGTGTTATGATTTTAATATTTTTAAAAATTTATATTGTTATAAAGAAACGAAATAAATTCATTTATTATGAAAACAACACAATGAAACAAAATTTAAATACTAAAAATGCATTTTAATGAAAATATTGTTTACTACATTGATTCTTACGTGTTTGAACGATTCTAAATAGCCGAAACTAAAATAATGTAATTCGTTCAAATGAACTGAAGTGAGTCTAATGGAAGTGTTCCAAAAATGTTGTGTTTTTTGAAATAAAATTTATTTACGTGAAGTGCAATTTCGTTCTTTAATTTGTGTTGTTACGAATTGGGTTATGTCGATTACAAATAACAATCTTTTATCATGGGCAATTGATGGTTTCATGAGTGTTACATTCTTGGATGTTGTTCCTTGGTAAGCATTTTATGGCAGGTGTATGTAACCCTAGCTTTTGAATATAATATTACATGATCCATCTTTCATTGTTTACGTTTAATGGTACATTACGTTATGTTCGACTATATTCGGTTTTATTACATCAATTATGTTACGATTACACTTGATATAAAGTGCTTTCAATAGAGAAACCGGGATCACCATCCAGTTCCAGTGAATCGATTCCCTGGAATTGGATGATGATTCCGGTTCCTCGGGAACCGAAGTAATTATGATAAAGTAGCTCCATGAAAAGAAAGTAGATGGTATTTTTTTTTTTTTTTTTTTACATTTGGGACCCTCTGACCACCCCTACCTCTCAGCCAATCTTGGCTCAGCCCCGCTTCGCGCATTTGAAATGCAGCGAACTGAAAGTGTTCTCCACGGGACTGGGGCAGGCCATCCCCGGTATTCGTCTCCCTGCTTCGGCCCCTGACACGGCGCCGAAGCACGGAGTCGGCAGGACCTGTTGTTCCTCAAGGTATTGTTTTACATAAAAAAAGAGAAAAATAATAGTAAAGAGAGGGGGGCCGGGGAAGTTCTTTTAGCCTGGCTCCCGCTGGCAAATCCAGGCCCTTTTTCCGCGAGTGGGGGAATTTCTTCTTTTATTATTTTTTTATTTTCACTTCAGTTTACAATACGTACATACATGTACATACATGGACCTGAGCTGTAACAAAATACAATCATATATTAAGTACACTGTGTTAGTGGTTTAGTAGATGGTATACGCATCATAGGAGAAGGTATACGCTAGCGTGTAAGGTTAATCAGAGGGCATGCGCCATATACCTCGTTATATCCTCGAATACAGCCCTGGTACCGCCCTGGTACCAACTGAAATATTACTAAAGGTTGGCCATGGAAGATTTCTCTTATTGTACAATCCAGAATACCTGGGACATTATCACGACAAATGTAATAATTTACGTATTTCAACTATGTCTCTACCGAGGGAAAGTATGTACCCGTGAAGTTCTGTAATTGCATTTGGGAAGTACGCATTTTGGGATTCCTTTTCTTATTCTACGTACTCGTTTTCAACAATTATATTTCACATATCTTAATTCAAATCAGTCCTAAAACAAGTTTTTAAAATATTACCTTTTATATTCGAAATTTTAAGTTCTCCACTTTAAAATTCTTTTTTGTAAATAATAGCTCTACCTAACAGAAATAATACGAGTAACGAAAATACTAACGCCTTATAACTTTCTTTTGTCGAGTAACGCCTATAGCGTTTGACCATCGAGCTCTACGTAAACTATACTGGAGTGACTACATAGTGTTGAAAGATAGACGCCAGAGCAAATATTTAAGCTCGTTTGTCCACTTCCAGTCTAATCCGATGTGGACTAAATTTTCAGTTCTAACTCAGTTTTATACTCTTGATTTCGCTGTGTGGCCCGTTTTTTAAGTCTTAATTCGTGAGTTATTCATGTAAGAGTGTATCGTACTCTGCATACAATAGAAAATACTGCAAATAATATTTACGTTTTTTGCAAGAATTAAGACATCAATTAAAAAACGGGCCACACAGCGATATCAAGCGTAAAAAACTGAGTTAGAATCGAAAATTTGGTCCATATTGGTTTAGACTGTAACTGGACAAACGAGATTAAGTTTCCTCTCCGCTCTCTAGCTTCACATATTCATGAAATTTTCAATGGCTGCAGTCAGTCCAGTATCGTATCAATGGAGGTCGATGGCGTTTGACAAGAGGGTAATTCGTAAATGTATTCTTACTGCGGAGCTAGCCAAATATGCCTGTCCATTGATTATTCGTTTCTTTTATTAAATTATGAAGCATCATAAAAGGTATATTTGTTTGGAAACTTGTAATTCTTCTTGTTGTTGCACCATTTTCCAAATTCAAAAACTATGTATTAAAAATTCGGTAACATTTTCACTATATATATATATATATATATATATATATATATATATATATATATATATATTTGATTTTATTTTGAATTGACTTCAAAATTGCCATGACTTTTCCACATTTTTCACGTTATTTTGCAATTTGTTTTAGGTTATTTTAACCTCTTGAATATTCAATTATAATGCACAGACATATATTCAATCATATCTAATTGTTTTATTAGTGAAGATTATTACTAATAGCGACTTAGGTCATCGACCTCCATTAATACGATACTGGACTGACTGCAGCCATTGGAAATTTCATGAATATGTTAAGCTAGGGAGCGGAGAGGAAACTTAATCTCGTTTGTCCACTTCCAGTCTAAACCAATATGGACCAAATTTTTTATCCTAACTCAGTTTTTTACGCTTGATATCGCTGCGTGGTCCGTTTTTTAATTTATGTCTTAATTCTTGCAGAAAACGTAAATATTATTTGCAATATTTTCTATTGTCTGCAGAGTACGATATACTCTTTACATGAATAACTCAGGAAATAAGACTTAAATCAAAAAACGGGCCACACAGCGATATCAAGCGTATAAAACTGAGTTAGAACTAAAACTTTGATCCACATCGAACTAGTCTGGAAGTGGACGAACGATCTTAAATATTTGCTCTGACGTCTATCTTTCAACACTAGGTAGTTACTCCAGTATAGTTTACGTAGAGCTCGATGGACTTAGGTATGAATTCTCATATGTCATTTTTTTCATTTTTCTTCTTTTTTTTCTGATTACAGAATCATTGCCAAATAGATTTTGAATTTGTAATACTATTGGAAATGAAGAGGTGGTCTGAATCTGTTGCAGTAAACGTTGAATTTTTACACTTTTTCCACCACTTGTTTCTACTAGATTTGATATTATTTTTATAGTTTCTATGTAATTAGTTTTGCTTGTTGAAGTTAATTAATTTGAGATGAATTAATTTCACTAGATCAAGTTGTTACGTTAATTCATATATATTGTAAAAAGAAACTTGATGTATGAATTCTCATGTATTCCTTAACTATATAGAGACCATTCTTAATTTCAAGGACATAGCTCCTGATGAAGCTTGGTAGAATGTAGAGAATGAGTAGGTAACGAAAAAATTATAGATAAAATTTGATTAAAAACTCCCTGACTTTGTTTCACTGTATTTCCATTTTGTTCATATTGAATTTGATTAGAATCATTTTTTCTTTTGTTGATATTTATCTAAATGATATTGACTATGACTTATAATTTTATTGATTAGAGTATTTCATAGTAAGAAGTATATGTATGAATTCTCATGTGTTCAATAAATTAAACCTGTATATATTGTGATATGACAAAAAGAAATTAAAAATTATTACTTATGAGTGTACAAATCAAAAACATTTAATTATTGGTGTACGGGAAACAGTTATGAAAATATATACGGAATTATAGGAATGTTTTACAACTAAATCTTCGTCGAACGACTTACACGTCTGTAGCCGAAACGCGGAAGAATGAGATCAGGAGATATGACGTTTAAGAGTGATCGACCTAGAGTTCGCTTGGCTTCACAACTCGAAAACTGTGATGTGGGCATGACTTGTGGAAGGAAAGGGAAATTTCCTAGGAATGACGTAGTCACATAGAAGGTGACGACGAGCTGGTTCGGGTAAACTGGAAAGTTAGTCGAAATCCCGTCTTGAGAGAAGGAGCAGTCGGCCCAGATCGACTTCGAGTTGGGTAGACAAGCAATCTTAGTTAACAAATAAGTGATACAATATTCTCTTCGTTCGTTAAACGTCATGGCTGTTGGTCTCTGGTTGAAATTTAACTGATTTATTAATGGTTTTTAATCAAATTATTTGAACATTAATTTTATGTTTTGTCATATCTATACTAGCACCATATTTGGTAATAATAGCCGGAAACTTAGATTTAGCCGTCTGAAACATTCCAATATTAATTGAAAAGGGAATTTCTATATTTCATTTACTACTTCCTAGTCCAATGGTACAAACTACCAAATAAGATGCTATCAGCGACTGAGATTTACCACTTGAGTCACATAAATACAAGTGTGAGCTGCGAACTGAACTGATCAAGTCAACACCCATTCGTAAGCCCTTCAATAGTTGTGGACGGTATTGAAGTGGGATGCTTACGAATGGATGGTGGGATCAGACCCCGGAACTAGTTGGAAAATATATCCTTCACAGACGATTGTGATTAATTCCTGTGACGGTGTAGTTTTCATCTAGAGATTCTATGTTGGGTGCCGGACATTAGGAATCAGAGTTATTAGCGGACATCGAAGTATCTGGCATTAGCCCGTCACACCCAACTAGATGACAATATATATATATATATATATATATATATATATATATATATATATTCCTAGTCATTGCAGCATTTACCATAGTGTAACTAAAATAATTTCTAAATAATCTCCTTATAAGAAAATTAAAATTAAGATGACAATACATTTCTGAAATTATGATTTAATTAATTTTAATAATTTATTAGTATCTTTGAATTTTGTCAATGTGATTTAGAAAAATATGTTATTCATTTTTAATTTATCATAGGGGTTTATTTATGTTTTTAAAAAAATGATGTATAAGAAACGTTATTGTTTTATTTGGATTGTAAAGTATGTTAATAGGACTAATTGGTTTTGGAATATTTAATTTATAAAGCGCTTTTATTATTATTATTATTATTTTTAATGTGTGCAATTCGTAAGTAGATGTTGAATGTTTTGAATATCTTTTTGGCTTTCACAGTTAGGAGATGTCAATATCTGCATTTTAAATAAATGAGCGTTTAATTTAGTATGGTTGGTTCTCGCTCTCATTGTAGTTATTAGAATTTTTCTGGGTACATTAATTCCAGTAAACCAACGATGTTTTTCGTTTTCTTTGTAAAACATGAAGTCAGTTTGCCAACTTCGCCCCATGTGGTCGTAGAATAATGAAACTTATAATGCAATTTATTATAATCCTGAGAATGTCAAATATGAAAACAACTTCTTTCTGCGTATTGTCGCTTCCAAGATATGGCGGTTTGAATTTTTTACACTTTAGACGTAGAAATGAGAAACTTGCAAATGATATGTTATTTGGGTCGGTGATACTGAATATGAAATTTGTATTTCTCTACCACCTACCCTTTCCAAGATATGGTGGTTTGATTTTGTCGAATTTTGACATTTTAGATGCAGAATTGAGAAACTTGCAAATTATGTGTTAATTGAGTTGTTGATGCAGAATGTGAAATTTGCTTCTTTCTACCTATTGTCGCTTCCAAGATATGGCGGTTTGAGTTTTTCGAATTTTAGACGCAAAATTGAGAAACTCGCAGAGTATATATTATTTGGGTCAGTGATGTCGAATGTGACATTGTCTTCTCTCTAGTATCTACCCTTTCCAAAATATAGCGGTTCAAATTATGCTCTTTTGGTCCCAGAACTATGAAACTCGCAAATTATATGTTATTCGGGTTGGTAATGCTTCAATAATATGGCAGTTTGAATTGAGAAACTCGCAAATTGGCTCGGTTGATGTTTGCTTCCATCTTAGTCTACACTCCTCTCTAGCCAAATTCACCAAACCATGAATGCGTCTAACTGTCCATATATTTGCCATGCTGCAGGAAAGTGGGGTAATTAGCAGAGATTACACCTTTGTCTCTAGCCAAATGCACAAGACCTTAAATGCATTTATTATTCCGTAGCTGTCACCAGGCTGCAGGAAAGCGAGGTAATTGTAATAATTGCTATATTTACCCGCAGAACTTACGTAAGCAATTACACACAAGGTTTTTTTTTTTTTTTTTTTTTTTTTTTTTTTTTTTTTTTTTTTTTTTTAACGACAAGTACATGTTTGGTTTAGAATTTCGTAGATTATACAGACCGCCGTGGTGTTGGAGGAGGTATTAAATGTGAAATTCCGCGCTGTTTTCTCAAATTGTACTTTAATAACCATCCCTTACAATCCATTGGTTATGAATGTACTATATTTTTTCTTTCGACAAATTGCGTTCTCCATAATTATTTGTTGAATAAGAATAATGTTGGGTGAATATTGCTTGCTTCCCTGTGCGTGGTTTTAATTTACAGGCACTATGGCGGTTCAAAATTTGCTCTTTTAGGGTTTTCACTAAACTCGTCTGGCGCCAGGACACATTAGTGGTGGTTGTAGTGAAGAAATTAGCTTGAATGCAGTATATAGTGACTAGCAAAAATTATTCAACCCCTGTAGTGTTTGTAGAAAACATGGGATTTGTTACAGCCATCGACCTCCACTAATACGGTACTGGACTGCTCGGGAACATTGAAAAACCTGTTAGTTACTGAAGTCAAACTAAAGAGGACTCTGTGAAACGAGAGCTCCCAAATAATCGACTAATATTGTCAGGACTAGAGACAGAAATAGATTATAGATTTAACATAAATCTGGAATAGGCTTGCATTTACTTCACATCGTAATGTTAGTTGTTTTCTCGACCCGTACGTACAATAATAGACGAATAACGCACATACATTAGCTTCTGCAGATGAAATATCTTAGATTTACTAAATTCATGAAATGCATAGGAAAAAAGTAAAAAGTTCTTTCTGCTTAACCCGCATTAATAAACGATGCTTAGTTTCAGTTTATCCCAATTACAATTCATGTAATACTTCCTTCACAAATTCCACACCAATGCAATCTTTGTTATACACTATTTTCGGACCACCTCCATTGTGATGACTTCACTGTTCTTGTGGTCTTATTTCTTTCACGTAGTGTAACCGAACGTAACCTAACCTTAGCTAACGTAGCGTACTGAATCAGAAACCATAAGATGGTCAAAATATGAAATCACACAAAAAAGATAAAAGCACAAGAATCACGAAATTATTACAATGGAGCACACCCCTATTTTCTTATTCCATTTGGACTTTACACACTTGGTCAGCTTGTTCCGTGATATTCTTAGAGAGCAGAGTACTTGATTTTAATGTGCGATACATAACGTAGTCTAGGTAATATCCACTTTATTACTTATTCACATGTGCTGGGATTACGTTATTAACGACTTACATAAAGTAACCTAACTTTACCTAAACAAACCGTGAAAAAATACATATTAACGTGTACACGGTTCACAGTTACCATTCGCTGTTTCTATCTGATAAGTGATGCCATAGAGTCGAATCACCGGTACTTGGAACATTGAACCGAAAATCGAAAACCACTAACCATAACCCTGAAAGAGAAGTCGGGAAAGAAGTACAGCACAATCATTAATAATTTAAATCGTAGGCAAGAAGTTAAAACGTAACGCTATCTAATTTGACTTAAACATAATAGTAAATTTTGACGAAATGAACGATA
>JAGDQP010032139.1:0-21496 GCA_022664845.1 Lepisma saccharinum
TGTAATAAAAGTTACGTAAAAAGGGAACTATATTAACGAAACATCAACAAAAGTGGATCATAAGCGCAAAATAACCTTTACGAACGAGCAGACTATAAGTAAATTTTTAAAGTACAGAATGTAAATAAATAATTCCTTATACAATAGGTCTATGCTCATATTTTGCCGTTTTGATATTCCTGCGCCCTTCACATGATTGTAAATTTAAACACTGCAATCGACAGCTACGACCTCCATTTAGCACCTGTTTCTTATGCAACCACGACCACAGTAGTGTTGTGTGGGTTTCGTACCCTCAAGTTAATAGCACAGTAACAGTAGGCATATTTGGAGGTCTTAAAAAAACGAAACTTGTTGCAATATGTAGTACCACTTCCCCTGTGTTACTTTTTGTAAGTCCCAAAGAGTCCCACGTCGGGTTTAAGGGTTATGATGTCATCAGTGTGGCGGCCGTCAGAATTGGCAATGAAATCTTTAAACGCGTATGACATTTCACAGAATAGAGATAGACGAGTCATTTTTGTGTCATATTTAAGGGAAGTAATTGAAAAAAAAAAATTATAAAAGTTTTTTTTAAAAAACATATTGTTCTTAAACAATTCGAACTAAAAAGTAAAAAAGAATTTTGTTCATGCATTACTAAAAAGAAAATCATGCAGCGCGCTAATTAAAAAAAATATAAAGTGACTGTATATGAGAACGCGTTCCATACTTTTCTTTTTAGTCATGCATAAACAAAATCACTTTTTTTACTTTTTAGTACGAATTGTTTAAGAAAAGTATGTCTTTAAAAAGTTTTTAAAAATTATTTTTACCCAAATCCTAAGGTGTTCTGCAATCAGTTAAATGCCACAGCGTTGCAGGCTAGTATTTATGGGTAATTTTTAAAAAAAATATTAAATATATATTTAAAGACTGTATATTTAAAAACTAGAATGTACGATTCACCCAATGGTGTATGAATAATGAAATTACGACGGCTAAGATGGGAAGGAAATGTAGCTCGGATGGGGGAAAACGAAGAGTATGTTCATGGTTGGAAAACCGGAGATAATGAGGCCATTGGGAAGACTGAAACTTCGTTGGGATTACAATATTAGAATAGATCTTCCTTCGAGAGGTAAGTGTTCATGATTACAACGTTCATGATATTGTGAATCAAATTACTTTTTTTTATTTCTATCACAAAGTTACACTGAGGTAATACCATTTATTGAGGAAAAACACGCTTAGGTATTTTTTCTTCGTATCGCCTAAAAACTTTTTTTTTTGCATGCACTCAACGTACATTGAAAACCAATATCATTACATATTTTTCTTTAATTCACAATGCATCATCGTGTCCTCAAATCTTGTAACGTTAATTTAACTCATTTCTGGACGTCATATAATGTTGAAATTCTGCACAGCGACGTAAGTCGGGTGACAATACAATATTCCATTGTAAAATTCATATATTTCTATATATTTATATATTTTAAAAGCATATTTTCTTTAATAAGGAACTTTTCTTATCCTAAAATAAATATTGCCCCGCAATGACGTTGCGTTTGACTGATTGCATAATACTTTAGGATTTTCGTGACAAGATCAGCTTAAGAAAAATCATCCTATCACCGAAATAACCCGAAGAAAATAATAAAAAGATTGAAAAACATAATTTCTTAAACAATTCGTACTAAAAAGTAAAAAAAAAAATGTTTATGCATGACTGAAAAGAAACGCATGGGGTGCACCAATTGAAGAATTTATAAAGTGACCGCATATGGGAGCGCGTTCCATACTTTTCTTTTTAGCCATGCATAAACAAAATTATTGTTTACAGTTTAGTGCGAATTGTTTCAGAAAAGTATGGGTTTAAAAACTCTCTTAAAATTATTTTTTAGTACTGTACAGCACTAGTCGTACATTGTTATTTCAGTCTGTCTCTATGGCGTTATTTGTTATGGTTATATATGGTAGTCTTTTATGCTACGGTACATTAATGGGTATCGTTGCCAGGTACTATCCAATAGTGAAAGCAACGTTGGAACTATAGGTTCTTCTAGAGAAACCTTTCGTTGGCAGGGGCTGTATTTCTCGGAGGTGGAGTAATTTTTGCGTTCTGGGGAGTAATTTTCGTGTTCTAGGGGAGTAATTTTCGTGTTCTAGGGGAGTAATTTTCGTGTTCTGGGGGAGTAATAACCTTCTTATTACCCTTTGAAAACATTTCGAGGCCAGATTTATCTAGCTTCTCATTGTCATGGACTTGAAGTTATTATTAAAGCTTAATTGACTAAGATACACTACAGCAAATTTTATCAGCATTTCTCCTATCTCGCACAATTGGAAAATATGAAAATAACGAAGAGTGACTTCTGCTCACACTTAAGTTTTGTATAGAAGTCGTCTTTTATTTTAGAACAATCATTCTGTGTCCTTATAGAAACCAAAATTTCATATTGCAACGGCATCAGCTATTGCTTTAGAATAGCAGAACAAGTCGGCAAAATCCTCGGCTATGCTAGCCATCTAGCGGCCAATTCGTTGCGACAGGCTATAAGCAATTTCCCATTGATTTGACAGGAAGCTAGAGATGCAGCGGGCGGTGTTTTCGATCGGCAATACAGATAATAGTAGGATGAAGCACCGAGCTGAATGTCGCAGTTATCCAGAAACAAGTTCGAAAATGTTGAAATCATTATACCATTGGTACTACTACAAAGAGTAGTTTTATATACTTGTATTTCTCGATACTTAACGTGACCTTGCCTCTAAAGTGATCTTACAAATCCTGTACCTTTTAGTACAACATATGCACACTTTAATCATAAATCGGCCTCAGCAGAGGTGCCTAAAGCCCTTAAATGAAATTCATTGAAGCAGAAATCTCCATGGACCTGCCGGAGCTGAACAACACCTTGGACGTCATACGAGACTTGGATATTGGACAACAAGGAAACAGTTAGGAAAGAAGCAAAATAGCGAGTTCGTCCCCATCGGGAGGCAAAGCTATAGGCCTATAGGCCAAACTATATATATGTTTAAAGGTGACCGAGGAAAAATGTTTCAGAACACTTCAAGATGCTATAGAAGCGGCACCTTGCCCGATTCAGAAATCAGTAAAGGGACACGGGATAGCAGACCTGAGTTCACCAAAGCATCAACCAATTTCGAAGAGGCCATCACACAATTCAGCGGAAAGTGGAATTAAATGTCAACGAGAACTTCAATAACGACTACAGACAGTTAGTACGGAAGTAGAAAGAATAGTATGACTTCGCCTTGGAAACTGCAAGGCCCGCTTTAGTTCGGAGGCCACCAAGGAAGTTTTGCTGAAAAGGAAACTACAACCAACCAACTACACCTACTATACTAAAAAAAAAAAAAGAGACATCTATTCCTAAAATGCAAAGAACGTTCCAGAGGGACCAGCAAACATCGCTAACCAGACAACCCAGGAGGGACGCCATATCTGTTTAAAATCTTTGGAAAACAATTATGCCGGCTTGTTGAATCCCGGCGGATACAAGTCTCGCGATCGGAATTTGTGAAGTGGATGTGTAAAGGGATATAACCGAACCTAGCCTGACCTAACCTAACCTATGGTTTCTCATTTAAAGTAATTTACGAAGAAATGTAAGAAGACATATTAATAATAAATATAAACATATAGAAATGTATCTTGAAAGACAAAGGGGCAAATCTTGTACCCGCCGGGATTCGACAAGCTGACGTTCTATCAGCTGAACCATGGTAGGAGCTTGCAAACAGTGATTTTAAGTTTTATTTACAAAGTTTACAAAGCGCGTGTTACGTAACAACCCAGTGATCGTGAGTGGATAATGGCCTCCCTACAAATTCCGAGCACGAGACTCTGTACACCTAAAGGCCAATATGACCAGTAAACGAATGTTTCCATCTACCTAATATACTGAAAAATGCGCAGAAAAATAAGTCGCTTGCAGTTACTGGGAAGTAAACTCGGCCTGTATCTGAGAAATTAAAATTCGATTCCACGTCACTGTGTCATCAGGGCAGTTTTCAACATGTTGCCATATTCATTAAGTTACCAAGCGTACGTGGCTCAGTGGCAGATCGGTGGCTTAGCATTCGGGAGGTCGCGAGTTCAATCTCACCGGCCGACCACCCTGACAGGTTTTCCAGATTTTCTCGTCAGTCACACATGGAAAATGTCAGGATGGTACCACATCCTTTCCCCTCTCCTATCCCGACCTAAGCCTTAGATTCATAAAGGTCATAAAATAATGTTCAAATTAAAAAAATCACTTTGTTGTGCCGAAACGTAACACTAGCGTAGATTACTCTTTATTTAACTGGAGGATATGAAAACCACACAACATTATTGTGATCATGGTTGCATACAAAAACAGGTGCTAATAAATGGGGCGTAGCTATCGATCGCAGCGTTGAAACAATCATGTGAAGAGTGCAGAAATATCAACATGGGAATATAAGCATAGACCTAGTGTATAAGAAATTTATTTGTTCACATACTCTACTGTAAATATTCATTTACAGTTCACTGTTTCTTAAAGCATATTAAAAATTATGAGAATTTGCCTTCAAATGTTAGATGTATCGTGTTCAGCTTAATTAATTAGATCATTAGGGGAAGTATATAAACTAGGTAGTATTAGGGGGCTATAGTATAGCTTCTGTTCGTTTAAAAGAAGAACTTATCAGGATTTACGATGCTTAATCTATATGTTTAAAATACACTCCGTAACATTATAGAACTCCTAACATTTGCGAATTGAAAAATGTGAATTTTATAACCCTTTTTATAAGCAGCTTCGAGATTAGTACTTCAGAAATATTCAAGGATATTTCAATGTTATTTACCTCTTGACTATGGGAGAGACTCAATGTTAGCAGACATCTTGTGCAATGTTATCGTTATGTATACTAATAAAGATTATTGCGTATAAACCATGGAACCAAAGTATAAACTAAGTATTGACATTATTTCATTATCGCAATAGGTTTACTTCAGGAGATTTATGCATTTGTAAAAATTTAGCATAATATATTGTGGATAGAGGGGTAACACACTTTGAGAACGCCACTGAAATCACCAGACGAGAAACAATTTGCACCGTCACAAGGCAGTTCATCGCTTCCAACCAGGAAGAAATTCCATCAAATTCTTGGTCGGACATAAATACTGAGGCAAGAGAGGAACGGAACAAGAGAAAACGGAGAGAGTTTGATGAGCAACAATACTAGCAGGCGCTGCATTAATTTTCATCATAGACCAGCCTTCTCATCTAGGCAGATCATTCTACCCGTCTGCCTATTCGTCTGGGTCTGCCAACCCGGGGGCCCTTGGCTACCTTTGTGCCATTCATTGAATAGGAGATTCGATGTCTAGGCCACCTCATTGAACTAGCACGCCAGTTAGCTCCTGGAGAACGTTCCTCTCTGGTATTGGAAGTACACCGTTGGAGTGACGACACCTTCTCGTCTGGGCCAGGATTATTTGGTAAGTGGAGATCTGATTAGAATGTCTGGAATTAGTTATTCATGGTCGTTGGTGGGATCCATTCTAGCCGTCTTCTATGATTAAGCCCTATTTTGTAGAAGGGCAACAAATCCCCAATTTTTGTAGAACCCGTTATTTTATCATTTCTCTATGCCTAGTGTCACCCCTTTATTGTTTGCCTTTTCTGCAGCTACGAAATAACCCCCGGAGTACACCCTGCATTCGCATCTTTAAGGTAAGGTTTCTCAGTGACACCAGGCGAATGCCAGGATGATACTAAACCTCCTCGATTTCCGGTAGAAGGAGGCCACAATATACCACTAAATCTATTCATATTCAAACTAGATGTACCTCGGACTACTTTTATCAGAGGGTTAATTTTATCCGTGTCAGATATTCATATCATGCTTGCGATACGATATCAAACACCAGATAATTTTGAATTATACAACTGCACTGTTAAATATTTTGTAAACATTGCAAAGAAAACTCTGTAAAGTTCTGCAGAGCTTTCAGTATTTTATGTTGTTCCACTGAAATTCAAGAAAACGCAGAGACGTTTCGTATATTGAGGTGGATATTTTCAGTTTTCAGTTCTGCGCATGCGCAGAAGGAGAAAACGGTTTCTTATCGTAGCCACACAAGCAATTCTGATCATGAGTTTGCTGGCGCCATCTTGATTTCTTCTTATTTGAGCAGAAATGGGAAATATTCTCAGTAAATGGAAATTCCGATCCCTAATTGCCAAATACAAACGTGGCATATGCATTCATGGTCCAGGGAAAGCACCTCGGACACTTTATACTGTTTTGGCTACTGTAGTTCTGGTAATTTAGTCAGGTAAGTAAGACACTGGATTTCTACAACGCGTGTTCAGATTTCGCTTCCGGCTTCTATTATTTTATCCTCCTGAAACCTGCAAAGTGGCTGGTTTATTTTTAGCCAAGTTACAGGAAATTTCCAGGCATCTATAGTTGCTTAGATTCCTCCAGGAATATATATGATTTTTTTTAACAATGTGCAGCCTCACCAGTAATAATAATAATAATGATAATAATAATAATAATAATAACCACTGGTGTTACAGACCGAAAGGTCCTGAGACTGCCCCAACGTCATCTGTCCACGGTTGTCGGAACTACGTCCATCTGAGTGACGACCGTGTGGTCAGCACTGCGCGTCACCTTGACCACGAACATGCGTATCAGGGGCATTCTAGACCAAGTAGTGGTCACGTCTTTATTCACGTGACTCCCCAGTTTACCTCACGAAACTGGGTGGACGCCGAAAATTGGGTGCTCCAACCGGGAATTGAACCCGGGACCACAGTGACATGAGTCCAACACTCTAACCACTAGACTGTGGGCAGCCTCCCCAGTGCTGGCCTCAATCTTCGACTACAACAACTAGACTACATATACTGGATTCTGATTTCGCCTGAAGAACAAGAGAACCCAAAGAGGCTCCATTACGAATTATTTTGGTTAAATGTGTACCTAACAAAAATACTCACCGGTATTCATGTTTTGACTTGTACGCAATTTAGATTAAAATATGATCACAGTTCTTAACAGCAAAACGTTCCATGTGCAAACGTTAAAAACAATTTGCTAATGATATAGCAAAATCAATTGACCTCTCTATAAAAAGGATAATTATTCTTTGTTTAATATACAACCTCCTATTCTTTTGAAACCAGTAGAAATTTCGTTTAAACATGTAGCAGCTTTTCACAGGAAATGATTCTCGTTAAAGAACATAATCACGCCTTTAGCTAATGCACAACACAAGAGGCTACTAATCGATTTTACCAGTTCTTTTTGTAGCTAGAAATGTTTCCTGCTCTTCCATATTCGTAATTGGTTCTCCCTGCACTGAAATTTTCTCTCACAAATGAACACCTTAGGCTAAAGAAGACAATAGAGTAATCACCTCACTAAGCTGTATAGCGTGGAAGTTGTTGCTTATTATCAGTACGATCCATGTATGACGATGCATTGCACAACGACCACATTTTCTTATTTTACTCGATTACTCTCGAATCTGTTAAACATAAAATATTCATAAGAATTTTCTTTTTCTTCGGCAGTTATGTTTCTGCAAGTGATATAATTGATATAACTGAGTTTGAGGTTGTCGCTTGAAGTGAGGAAGAGGATGAGTAAGTGTGAAGCTGAATAACGTTTAAGCAAATTGTCCATCTTAAAGTTCACGACTTATACAAAGAAATATAGTACTAATAAAGTGAATTCGTACTCTAAAACAAAAAAGAAAAAGAAATGTCAGAAAGAACTTTGAATTTGGATTTTATTTAAGGCCTTCAGACATCTTAAGCTCCGGCCGAGATAGAGGAGAGGAACGGATGCGGGAAGGTGTCGGCCTAAGATGAAGGTACCATTCCGGCATTTGCTTGATGTAACTAAAGAAAGCCCCTGAAAAAACTTCAGTTTGGATGGTTGGTCGCTGGGATTGAACCCACGACCTCCCAAATGCTGAGCGAACGCTCGGTCAATGTAAGAAAGAACGCTAGCCTTATTTGCAAAGACCTGCCACCAGACGCGTACCTAGAATTTAGTTTTGGAGGGGGTCCATCTGTTTCTTTCTAACATCTAAGGTTGCTATGTATATATGAAATGTGTATAATTAGTCGTAAATATCGGAACTTCGGAGGAGTCCGGACCCCTGTACCAACCCTTTGGGTACACCCTTGCCTGACACTAGCGGAAGAACATTGACAATGCGAAGTTTTTTTGCCAAAGGAATTTGCTTCCTCTTCAAAGGTTAATTTAAAGTACTCGTTTCAATACGAAAAAGGTAATAGTTTAATTAACGCATTCACCTTTAGGATGTATTATTTAAAACTACTTTTTCGTTTCTAATAATGACTTGATGGGATTAGATTATTTCTCAGAACTGTCTGACGTATAACTTCATTTAATCTTTCGAGTTTTGGGATTTCACATAAAACCGTCAGCTCTTTCAAAGAGAGAGAGAGAGAGAGAGAGATCAACCTATTTCATAGCCTCAAAAGGAAAAAAAGAAAAATGCAGGAAAGTTTTGAATATAAAAGAATGAAAAAATGGTTTGACAGTGGCCACTGAATTGGAAACGTCATTTTTAGCGCTGTTGAAGTTTGACAGCAGGTGCAACAATCTGGTGCAGTCTATATGGCAAACGGCTTTTGACATGGCCAGGGCGACAGCTGCGTTACATTTGATCAGAGAGACTTTTGTGAACAGTTTATATTACAGCCGAGAGAGAAAGAAAAAAAAAACAGGAGATTCACGTCAGCTCTTTCTGACTTCGGGGATATGAAAGAACACAGCTGATTTCCCTTTCCCACGTATGAATCTCAATGACAGAAATTTGAAAGTCTTATATAGGCGTAACTGCACAATACATTATTCATGGGTCCTGATTGCAAGAAGCTACTGAATCTAAGGACGTACGAGAGTTGAACGTCCTTTTCTTCCTTATGCAAGAACTGGTATGAAGCACAAGTATCAGCACCTATCGGTACCACTGAGTTGTTATGAAAAGGACATGCAATGACGTAGTATTGAATTTAAACGATTACATCAAAATGATAAATACTGATAAAAAAATTTCTTTTCCGAATACGAAATTTAGAAACGATGCTGTACAGGGTGTCTCTGAAATAATGGTGCAAACAACGGGAGGGGATTATTTATTATATGCGTCGGCTTAGCGAATCACAATCGAAATATGCAATAAATATATGATTGTGCTATCTAAATGTGGATAAAATTTGAAATATAAATTAATGCATTGTAGAACAAACATAAGGCATATAGTCAATTGAGGAGTTACTGTAGGAAGGTGATATACTCGGGGATTTTATAATGGAGTCCACGTATGGATAAGATAAAGTCATTTCAAGAAGCACCCCCAGTCATTACATTATGTTGAATGTATTCTTCATTTAGATTTTAGAGTATAAACGGGTGATTCTCGCCAAAACGTGAATTTTGGATTTATTTTTTCGAAAAATTTAAATTCCATTAAAAATAAATACATTTCGGTATAATTCTTACAGAGTGTAACCTCGCCGAGCTACCTGAACAATATTTTTCAAATGCATGCATTTTGTAAGAAATCTGTGACCACGGAGGTGAGATCAAAGTGTGAAACTCTTACTAGGGAACATAAATATAAGAAAGAAGACAATTTTGGAAGAATTATAATTTATATGACACAATATTTATCTTCTTTACAATGTAAGTTTATTTAACAATCAGTTTTAACATTTCAAACAGAATTAGATATTTAATATCAATGCGTTATAAAAGCAGATTTGAAAAGAACAAGAAGTCTTTTTACTAATACAAATATTGTTTTATTTTGGGAATTATATCACCAATTAATTAATTAAATTGTTTAAATTATTTGTAGGTTTTCTCATCACCTCTGTACTCAGCTCTGAGTAACGGAGGTGAAAAGTTTACTAATAGTTGTCCAGAAACTTTTAATTGTATTTACATATGTGAAAGACCCCATTAAGACTGTACAATAACTAGCGGTTTACGGATGTCAACACATTCTTTTTACTAAAAATTAAATACCACGGAGGTGAGATTTTTAGTTTATCACTAGAATTTTTTAAATGATTTACAGCAAATTGAAAGCATAAAATGGAACATATTTGTATTCTTTCTTGCAGAATAAAAATAAGAATAATACTTCATATATTGCCGTAGCTATTTACGTCAGATCTCCATTAACATTTAATTTATGTGAACTTAATCTTTGGGTAACGGAAGTGAGGTTGCAGTGCGTGGACAAACACATTCTACGTGAAAAATTATCTATAATAAAATGTGCTTTTTGTATATTGACTATAAAGACTAAACAGTTTGAGTTACTTTTGTTTTTCATTATGTTAAGTGGTTCATTTTATTGTAAATAAAAAATACTGTAGCATACAGTAGGTACAAAATTGTACCCTGAGCTCTGTGAACTATTTCCCTCCCACCATTTTTATTCACTTTTGCTTCACTAACTGTCCACTAAGTAATTTATGATTTACTGTAACTAACCCATTATGAATTATGAACGCTGAGGTGTACTACAGTTAAACAAATATACAATTGCCCTTTTCGAAGGAAATTCGGGACATTTTAATACTATTTCGGGACACAACCCTATAATTCGAGACTGTCCAGAAAAAATCGGGAGGTATGGTCATCGTACTTATAATTGGTCATCGTGGCCCAACTTCGTAAAACTATAGAAATATTGCTTTATTATAGAAACTCACCTCTTACTCTTGTGAACACTGTTCGATGAACACCAAACTACAGCAGACACAGTACACTAACATGCGACTCAATATACCACTGTTTATTTTCCTCTCAGTGTTGCCAACCACCGGAAAAAGACACTGCGCTCTCTTCTCCTATAGCGTACTCTTACCTTTCTTTCCCATAATTATAGTTATTCTTAAAAAAAATAGAAAATATCCAAATATATTAATTGTAAAAATTGATTATTACATTACGTACGGTGAATTTTTGTAAAGCAAATATAAACATGAAAACAATTAAATTCAATTATATCTTAGATAAAAATAATGCAAAATAAAAGTGAGTCTTACAAACTCATTACTAACATGTTCATACATTTAAATTAAAACTACATATTTGCAAAGCTAAAAAGCGTCCAAGTAACAATCAAGTAAAAAAAAAATGACTCGAGCATGAAAATTAACATTCCACTGTCACACTTCCAAATATGTCACACAAAGTACACACTGGGGTGTGGCATGCCCCACACGTTATTTAATTACCGTCTTGACTGTATTCATGGTCAAAGGTATTATTATTGTCAACATATCTTATAGTTAACAAATATATTCACATTATGCATTAGAATATATATTTTAGTTCATTAATTAAAACCTAATAAAAATAACACTAAAAAAATTAACAATTCTAAAATTTTTGAAAATTAAAAAAAAAGTTGAAATAATATATATATTTTCTGTAAAAATACGAAGAAATTAAAAATAAATTGTTTCCAGTCTTATACAGTGAACAAAAACTGAAGTAAAATATGAACAATCTTTCACTTAATATAATCTGTTATATCTCCAAAACATAAATAATGATTACTTAATCATAATAATCACTAAATCAGAATGATTCACAATCTGCTCTTTCTTTCTTTCTGTTACCCTCTCCTCCTTTCCAGTAAAAATTATCCTCTTTACAATATCTTATTCTGCGCGTTCTTATCACATCTCCAGGAATAAAAAACAGGAAGCTAAAGTCTCTTCCTCATCAGCTGCATTGGGGTATATTTGAATGGTTGGATGTTTTTCTTGATTTTTTTTTAATCTTTCATTTATTCTCATTACGATTTCTCCTAGGGTTCCATGAATCTAAAGAAATATTTACCTTTCTGGCAAGACCATCAGCACCAGAAACCGCCAGGAAAGGTTTCGGGCTCGCGGCTGCTCTCTTCCCTTTAATACTACAAAATTCTATTGATATTCCTTTTCCCTCGTAAGGCAGCTTCTTGTTACAATTATCAACTTATCTTTACAAACATTAATTTCATTGTTCTTTGGAGTAATCGGGATCACTTACAGAATCGTCACCATTGTTGCTAGGTGCAAATTCTAGTAACAACTCTTCGAAATCCTGACTGTTGAGATCTGTTTTCGTTAACTGACAGCAACTAGCTTATTCTACTTGCACGGCATTCGCTAAAAGTAGCAAGAAAACTTACGACATTGATTTTTTGTTTTCATAGACAAAGTACATACTGGGGTGTACTACACCCTCCTTGCTAGGAAGATCAAACAATCCTTTAGGTCAGTGTTAAATGGTTAAGAAAAAGCAAGTATATAGTAGACAGAATCCCTACACTGCAAAAAATAGCTGTGTTAATTCAACACAATGCGGTGTCCCAGCGTGACTACCACTTTTGTGTATTAAATCAACACAACACACGGTGTTGATTTTGGTACTATGAAAAAAAAAGGTTACGGCTGCAGGGAGATTTGAACATGGGTTGGTCAATTAGAAGTCGAGTGTCTTACCGACTTGGCTAAATCGCCAAACTGAAGACACCCTATATGCAAACGATATTTAGTGAACAACATTTGAATTAAACAATTACACTATAAATTTAAACAGTGTGTGGGATCAAATATATGTTGCTGAACCCCCAAAACAAACTAAGTTACTTGCACGACATATCCCATGGTTTAATCACTTCCTATTTGTAAATTGAGCACCAGAATTCCCATTTATTGAGAATATTCTATTTCTATGAAAGCAAGCAAGATGGCGACAACTAAACACTTCAGCAGCATTACTGCTTTCTTATCGTAACAACATGTCAAATGCTGCGCTTGTTTTCATAGATATGGAACATATTCTCAAAAAATGGGAACTGTGATCCCTAATTGACCAATGGAAAAGTGATTAAATCATGGCATAAGTTGTGAGAGTAACTTTGTTTGTGTTTGGGATTCAGCAATATTTTTTTATTCTTTATATTGTTTCAATCTAGTCCTTTACC
Organism: Lepisma saccharinum; assembly: GCA_022664845.1. Lineage (NCBI taxonomy): Eukaryota > Metazoa > Arthropoda > Insecta > Zygentoma > Lepismatidae > Lepisma > Lepisma saccharinum. The sequence continues at coordinate 13,034 of JAGDQP010032139.1, forward strand.
CATCTGATGATTTAGCGAAGTCGGTAAGACACTCGACTTATAACTGAACAACTCATGTTCAAATCTAGCTGCAGCCGTAACATTTTTTTCTCCCAGTACCGAAATCAACACAGTGTGTTGTGTTGATGTAACACACAAAAGTGGTAGTCACGCTGGGACACCGCATTGTGTTGAATTAACACAGCTATTTTTTACTGTGTACAGAGGAATACATTTGTTGGAGTATGAACAACTTAAACGAGAAGACTGTGGAAACCTGAAGTAGTATGATGAAACATTTCTTCACCAGGTGGAATTTAGGTTCTGAGTCAGTATTGTCAGGTTCGCGTCGCAATATTCCCCTCAAAATATTAAGAAAAATCCCAATTTTTGTAAAACAAATTCCCGCCTACTAAGTATACGTTCAAAATTACTGGAAACTAAAATGTAAAACGTGCCAAAAAGATTCAACAAAACTTCATTTTCGTTTTCTTTTGTCTCTTTTCAATTTCACCCTTCATGTGGTCCAAGTTTTCCCGTTTCCCGGGAAATTTCCCTCCATCCGACAACACTGTTCTGAGTAACGAAAAGATTTCTTTTAAATTGTCTAAACACAAAGAGGCACTTAAGAATCGTTGCCTCAGGCCGGGGCAGGGATTCCGATAGAATCTTCAGTTTGGGGTCATGGTATAAGGTCAAAAATTGGGATGGTGTAGTTTTGCAATATTTCAATAGATTTTTCACTGTAAAAAATTAATTTGGGGGGTGCGCTTGAGAATTGGGGTGACACCCCACAGAGGGTGTCTGGCAGAATCACTGAGCCGGGGTAGGGAAGAGGAGAGGCTATGCAAATGAAGTCAGGTAGGGTCTAGTTGAAAATGCTATCCCAGAAATGGCCTGATGTGACTGACGAAAAACCCTAGAAAACCGCTCAGAATGACGGCCGCTGAATTCGATTCCAAAACCTTTTTAATGGAAAGCCAACCGTAACAACGAGCTACAGTCGCTTGGTAATGGCCGAGAATGAAATGCTGTGATAGTGGATGAGGATTCTATTGAATTCGAATAGAAACATGTTCTGTATTGTAATTGATGGAGAAATTACATAACTATATCAAAACCTTTCTCTTCTGTATTTGTGCGTGTGTATGTTACACTGTTATGAAAGGTGCTTAAAACAAAACAAAACAAAATCATATATTCAAAACTGAGTAGCAAGTGTTTATATATATATGGGATTTTCACGCTGATGATTCTTTCAGAATTTACATTTTATTTGGTTAATTACTGTTATGATTAATTTTAAAATGTTGTCAATTAAAATTTTCAATTGGTAATATTTACCTTTAATCATTTATGGTTTCCAGGGATTAACTTTAATTTTAATCTCTTAATTCATGTAATTCATTTTCCCATTCTCGCTGTTTTAGGCTATCAATTTGGGAAATTATGCTCTTTAATAATAGTTGCAAGGCCATATTTAAAGGAATATCTGGAAGGAACAAAAATATATTAGAACAATAATGCGCACGTGTAGTACTATTTATCTTGTTCCCTTGTGCTGTAAATATTTCGACAGCTTGTTTCAGCAGCTCCCTCGCTGATCTAGGTGGTAGAGCATCAGTTTATTGCATGGAGGCCAGGATTGGATCCCCAGAGATGTCTTTTCCATTTGTTGCTTTAAGAAAACATTGTTATATGCTAGTATTACTTGCTCTCTTGTTGTCTTACGGGCATTTTTAACATTTTATATTTGTAAAATGCAATACCGAGAGTCGAAGGGGAGTTAGTAGCAGGGTAGGTTTTGTTCGTTGCCAGCTACGGAAAGACCGAACACACAACGTAATTTTTCCCATTAAAAATGCACAATACAAGAAAAGTCATTGTAATAATAACTCATACTTTATTGGGAAGAAAGAATACTCTGTTCATTCCTGTATTTTTTTTCTCTCGCGAAAGTAAAGAATCCCGAAAGTACAGTTCTGTATATGCGCTTTGTTCTGTGTCGTTACTGATAATAGGAGAGGCTGTTTAGGAAAAATTATGCACGAAAGTAACGTACTGCCATCTATCAGCAATCTGCTCGAGTTCATGTTGAAGGTTAAAGAAGCATGTCAAAGCGTTGATTCGCAATTCGTATGTTAGCCTAGTCGGTACATCGTCAGATCATTGGCCGGGAGACCGGGATTTGATTCACACCAAGGTAATGTTTTTATATTTCTTCAAGGCACTTTTCTTTTCTTTGGACTTATAAATGATGACTCCATTTAGTACTTTTGCACATTTCAGGTTAGGTAAAATCAGGCTAGTTTTCTTTTGTCGTTATAGGCATTCCCAACATTTTACACAATTCAGGGAGATAGGTTAGTTAGAAAGTCAGGTTAGATGTTTTTATTATAACTTATGGGATGCAAACAGCATACTTCACGTTTAACACTAGAAAATGTTCACTTTCTTAATGAACTCACTACCTGTGCTGCTGTCACTTTCCTACATAATTTCTATACCGACTCGTTCGTGCTGATATTGAACGTTTATAGAATTAATAGGTTGCCACACACATGACGTCATTGAATTAATGGATCGAGACTAACTGCCGCCTTTGCTCCCTTGCTTCATATTACCCCACTTATCCTACTATATCCATCTCAGACTTAACATTTCTTACCCTACTTTTGACTTTCCCGGATTTGAACTACTGCATTAGTTTTTACCCAAATTTTCTGTATTATAACCACACAAAACTCTTACCACTTATGTGTTGCCTAGAGCCTAAGTTCCTGAGGCATTAAACTGTGTGGGCATAATACTGAGTCTGTAATGTAATGTTACCGTTAACGCGAGTTTCAATTTTAACCAGCGTCAACTTATGACGGTTATCTTCTTAAGTTAGTAATCTAAACGCAATTTAGTCATTAGGCACGCCTCACTTCGTGAGTTTATTTCTTTCTTTATCGAAATATATAACATCCTAGTGGTGCGTATCACTTTTAAAATATAAAAGAACGATGGCAGAACTAATCTACAAAATGTTACATTACAATCAATTCATTTGTGTTCATAATTTTATAATTTAAACCTCTCCCGTGTAACAAGCAGTTTCTTTACAGAAACGTCTACCTGTTTCTTTACTGACAATGGCAATGGTACCAGCACGATAACCAAGTTAAGTTCGGCAGTCTAAACGTAAGTTATTTCAACCATGAATTTTACCATCGTAACAATCTTAATAATCTAAACAAGGCATTACAAGCATAATATACACGGTATAAGGTAAGCGTAATATAAGGGAAGCGAGGGCAATATGGTGGGTCTTCGGTACTGCCACTAAATTATAGTGTGTGTAAAATTCAAGTTGTTTTTTTTTTTTCACCTTTTCGGATCTTGCCGGTACAGTTAGTGAACAAAATATCAGCCGTGTCCAGAAAGATGTGAAGGGATCCTAAAAGTGAAATTTCCGAGTGTTTAAATCCTTAAAAGTGAAGTGTGGTATTTGTGGGAAATCTTTGTTAGGAAGGTTCTGGAAGCTGACGACATATGACTAATACTGTATGACTGATTAATTTAAAAAAATGAAGGAAGTTATATACATTATATAATATATATAACATTAATATTAAAAAAAACATTGAGTATTGCAATGGGTTTGTAAAGTCCCGCCTTTTAAAAACAGACAGACAAACAGACTGATTGATTTGATTGTTCGATTGATTTTTTAAATGTTACGGCTACAGCGACAAACAGAAGCGTAATCATCGACCTCCATTATTAATACGATACTGGACTGATTGCAGCCATCGAAAATTTCATGAATATGTGAAGCTAGGGAGCGGAGAGGAAACTTAATCTCGTTTGTCCACTTCCAGTCTAAACCAATATGGACTAAATTTTCGATTCTAACAGTTTTTTACGCTAGATATCGCTGTGTGGCCCGTTTTTGTATTTATGTCTTAATTCTTACAAAAAAACGTAAATATTATTTGCAATATTTTCTATTGTATGCAGAGTGCGGTATACTCTTACATGAATAACTCAGGAATTAAGACTTAAATAAAAAAAACGGGCCACACAGCGATATCAAGCGTATAAAACTGAGTTAGAACTGAAAATTTGGTCCACATTGGATTAGACTGGAAGTGGACAAACGAATTTAAATATTTACTCTGGCGTCCATCTTTCAACACTAAGTAGTTACTCCAGTATAGTTTACGTAGAGCTCGATGAGCTTAATATACACATATCTTTCACCGTGATAATATATTATAAAAACCCAACGTTTATAGAACATACTATAGGTTGTATCAGACGTGACGTCATTGACTTAACCAAGGTCTTAGAATTAAATGATAGGCCAAAATTGAAAAACGTGAATCCGAGCTTAACAACGTTAGTCTGTCATCTTGGTGTGCACAGTGAGAATTTAAAAGAGTGGGAAAGACTTAAAAGAAAAGTGATCATCTTGTAAAACTGAGATATTACTCATTTTTGTGTTGTTTAATTTATTTTACATATTTAACCAAATTGCTAAGAATCAATATTTAAATTACGTATAACTAGCAATCTCCTAATTTCTGGCGGTGCGAAACCAAGATGGTATGTTCGGATTCAGTTTTTGAAATACATGTTCTATCATCTAATTCTAATATCCTTGGTTGAATCAATAACATCACGTCTGACACAACCTATAGTTAGTAATATAAACGTTGAGTATATTGTATAGAAAGAAGAACAAGTGATTCAAGTTAAATAATTAGAAACACGTAAGCCATGGACCAAGATAAAGGCAAAAATATAGTACCCTGTCAACTGTATAGTCGAAATGCTAATTGGATTAGGAAACCTCAAATTAGAAAGACGGGTACGTTTGTTTTAATTTCGATTTGTATTTATTAAATTCCCTTAACTGAATGGTTGCATTTTAGACACTCTTCCAGATCATTGAAACAGTGGAGGCTTAGCTAAGTTAGGGTATGTAGGTTACCAAAACTTAAAAATGACACTTTAGGTTAGTACCTTTAATTGTGCTTAATAAATCGAATCCAAAAATCATTTTTCTGAGAAAAGTGATTCCTTAGCTGAGGAAAATCTAAAGTTCATCTAAAGTTTAGAATATATTAACATAAACTGAACATAATTTCTGTTAAGGGTGTACAATTCATCTCAAATCATAGGCCTAAATGAATTCTGTGCGGCGTCTGTTCCTTATGAGAAAAGTGCGGCATGTGTACCGGATTTCATGGCGGCATCTATCCCGTATGCTTTGGGTGAGACGCCGCACCTCGTAAGTCATGGATCTACCTTGAGAACCAAGATGGCTAAACTAGACTGACATTTTTAAAAGATCATGCTTTAGCTGAAAACCGCAAAAACTTATAATAATACAGTACTTTACCGTCAAATACGAATTTACTGTAAGGTGAAAAAATTATGAAGGAAGAATATCAGACTTATCTCAGTTAATGCGTCGTACAATGTATAAAAAGAAACACACATGCACACGACCACTTCACTTTTCCTCTCACGTTTATTGCGCTCCTGCGTTTTGCATTTGACCGCACTCTGTTGACAATTCCCAAAACTATTATTGGGGGGGGGGTGCGCAGTTTATCCCGTGTGCGGCGACTCTCCCGGAATTACCCTAAATAAATAAATACTAGATGGGGGATCAAAACAGTAGGATGGAGTATCAGCAGTGCGTTGTTTGAATCCCGAAGACATAAACTACGTTTTTCCCACGACTTACACAACAATTATTAACTTTTCTATTTGAATCGGTAGTTGGCAGAAGGAAATAAACACCAAAACAGTAAAAATCCTTGTTTTTGGGTGAAACGTTGTTTATTGAATAGATACACAACGCTAGTTTGAAGTAAGACATTGTTTATACAGTACAGAATTTCTTTTTTGCCTCTGACACTGTGAATATATTCATTAAGATACATCTTTGCACTAAAAAGCTACTTTCGCTGTTTATTTACTTCTTCCAACCACCGATTCATTTTTGAATTAGGGATAGATAAATAAATAAATTATCGAGATGGCGGAAGCAGGTACTTGCTGCTTAATTAAACACATTTTACCTTTGGGGACATATTTGTGGACACGTTTAATATTTAATATGTAGAGGACATAATTTTGGGATAACACAAACAAATACATTTATTTTAAGGGATACCAGATTATTCTACTGAAAACACGACTATAATTATTAGCGCAATAATTACAGAAAAAAACTAACCTACTTAAATAATCATAAGCAAGGATTAGTGGAAACGAGTTAGCCTACTAGAAGGGTTTTTAGGATAGAAGATATGTTATTGACTTGTAATTTTAGGTTTGCTTTAATTTTAGAGGTGTTAATTTATTTAAACGGACGAAAAGTATTGAATGTTTGTTAATAAAAGCTGTGGCGGTTCAAATTAGTCTGTGACAACTCCTACCAGTAATTTATCGTGGAAACCAAGTACATATTGACTAATACGCGAAACTATATTAAAATAAACCCAAATATATATGAAATGAAATGTATTGGTTATATAATGCATAATTGCATCCGATACTGCTCAAAAGTATCTGATACAGATACTCGATACTTGTCCAAAAATGTATATATTACGATACTACGATACTGAGACAAAAAGTATCTCGATAAAGATACCGATACAACTCAAAAGTATATAGGTACTTAAGTGATACTTCCTTGATGCCTTACATTTTCGTGAATATTTGTTTTTTTTTTAAAAAAAATGCCAATTACAGTTTAATACAGTATACACCAGAGTCCCGATTGACCGAATCGTGGTTATCCGATTTCCAAATTAACCGAGTATCGAGGCAGTGAAAAAAATAGAAGTTTGCAGAAGCTACATTTGATTTACACTCTTAATTATGAACGAATTAGTTGAGAAAGCCTTGCAGTGTTTTGTAAAGATACAGTACATTATTTATGTGATAGTGGGGTCACGGTGGCTCGGCAGTTAGATCGCTCACCTCTGTCGCTTGGGGTCGTCAGTTCAAACTCTGCTCATGCCATGTGGGCTTTGTTTTGGACAGACACCGTGTGCGTGGGTTTTCTCGGGGTTCTCCCGTTTCCTCCCACTTTCTTCATTCCACCAATCATCCCATCATCATCCATCCGGCCTAAGTCAAAGTTGTCTAAAGGCCTTAAAATTAAATTCAAATTCAATTCAAACTTATGTGATGGTATTACATCAGAGTAGTAGACCTATGTTTGAAAAATGGTTTAGTTTAATTTTAAATAAAGTTGTTGCTTTCTTTACATGAAACACTGTACTAAAATGCAGCATGTAAATCACTACATTTTCTGTTGAACCGAATTATCGTGTTACCGAATCACCCTTGGTCCCATCAAATTCGGTTAAATGACTCTAGAGTATGTGAAATTCATAAAGTAAAACTACCCACATAACACACATAAATGGAGATGCTAAAGAAAGCTATAAATGTAGCAGCAAGTAGAATCTGCAAACACGTGTACAAAATCTACATTTCAGGATTCTGTATTTTAAATTACCTTCTTCAAATAATCAATTTTCATCTTTACAAGATGAGTTGAAAAAAACAAACAGAAGAAACAGTATCTAGACTTCATAATATTGTAATGGATAGTTTCACGTAGTCTACAGTTACAGTATAACGTAGAATGAATTTGAGATGAATTATGAAACATTGTTAGTGAAGTTATAAATACGTTATGGTGTCTATGAAAACTAAATACACTTGTTTATGCGTTTGTTATTTTATCCCTATTTAATTAGTTGTGGTTATTTTAAACAATAACTGTGAAAATAGTAAAAATATATTTTCATCTTTATTTTTATGTTAGGCCTAATTGAAACTGCCGATTTGTTACAAAAGAAAAGCAGAGGACAGTGAGACCCAGAGAGGTTAAAAAAAGCAATTGCGAGGATATTTCGTAGTCTAAGTTCATTGACTTCTTTTTGCTTTTCGTTTTGTTGGCCTATTTTTCAGTTCTACTGAAACTGTTCTAAACTTAGCCTATATCTACTGTCTTATTTTCCAACTTGTATTTTTCAGTTAAAATAGGTGCTGAACATAGTCCATGATTTTTTAACCTTTACTTCTCCCTTACATTGTAACATTATAGGTACTCTACAGTAAACATTAGACATAAATAAAAACTAAAATATAAAGTAGGCCTAGATAGCTTAATTTCCTCCAAACTTCCATATTGCGACAGGTCGTTTGCAGAAAGCAATTGGAACATCAGTCTGGGTAGAGAAATCACTTATAGTCTGGTTTTGTGATATGCGGCGTATCACCCTTATAGGTGCGGCATGTCAGCCATAGCATACGGGATAGACGCCGCGATGTAATGTTTAAAAAAAAATAACATCTAAGTGATGGGTGATTGGACCATACATTTTGGTGTGCTTGTCAGGAACATGACTGGTCACCATATTAATTAGGTATTTTTATTTTAAGTACATCATGGGACTTAGA
>JAGDQP010032140.1:780-13818 GCA_022664845.1 Lepisma saccharinum
TTCCGCTTCCCCGATGTGGTTTTCCCGTGTGTTGTGTAGGCCGTCATCACCTTCGACACTGTCCCTGGCGACACACCTAACACACTAGCCACTGCCGTCACACTCACTCCACATAACCGCGCACCAACAATTTGCCCTCTTTGAAACTCTGAGAGGTCTCCCATTTTACACTACCTCCGTCTGCTGCAGCCACTGCACACTCCTGTTCCACGACGCCTGACGTAGTATGGAGACCGACCTAACACACCACCACCAGCAGTCCGGCGCTGCGGTCGCCACGACACCACTGCCAACCCATAAATCTCACGTGTTGCCAACTACAGGTGTTTCCATTATTCTGATAAGCATCTGTATGTGTTCTTGCTCTCGCTGATTTTTTAATCATATTTTCCATTCCACGCATCTGAAATAATACAGATATCATCATTGAAAGTACATTCAACTCCATATAAAAGAAAAAGCTATAATTTTTCACATATGCTCAACATAACAGATGAAGCCATTTTTCTGCATATTTCAGGCCATCTGGAGCCCATATCATTTGTGAAAATAATAAATTACGAAATACGTAACATCAACATATATTAAGTGCCTGTTTGAGTGTATTCCTAGGAAACTATCACAATGTACCCAACATTTTTTATACATTAGGTTCAGGTTCAAGATAGCAAAACAAACTTTTTATACACGGGAATGGCATTTATTGCAATCTACAATCCTATATCCATGTTTTCTTATTGCTATATATGAATAGAATGCGCCTGATATCGTAATCTTTAACGTACTGAAGCAATGTGCAAATTATAAGTCACACCGAGAAGGAAATGGGGAGGATAAGATGTTCATTGGATTCCCCCATCTTCCGCCAGCAATTTAGCCAAACCTACTCTTCATATCACTCATTACCTTACAAATAATTCACGCACGCAACACTCAGCCAGAGTCTGTAATTCAAAGTGTTTCAAAAATGGACGTGTCACTATCATTTAGTTAAATAGTAGTCTAGTTGTTCACCATATGCAAATGTGGAAGCATGCGGAAGAATACAAGTGATGTCATTTCGTATTATGAATGACACGTATTTTGCTACAAAGATCATGGACAGTATGTCGAGTTGGGAAGATGGGTTAGAAAGGTCATATATTTTTCATAAAACGCGATGCACATCATATTTAACTCTTACACCATGTGCTCGGCATGAACGCAGAAGCACGTAAATAGTACCTCGTACTTTCCACTCTTATTTCGTACATTCACGACTCGAAACTTCGTTATATTTTTCGTTTCAACACTTCCAGATAAGTTTGAAATAATATATTTTTCTCGCAAATTTTATTTTTGGGGAACTAAAGTATACCTTACAATTTATAATACTGCTAATTATAGATTAAGGATACTAAATACAAAGGTTGGTTTTTAGCAGGAAGTAGTGTAAAGCAATGTGTTCAAATGGGTCTTGAAGTAAAATTTTGATATTCAGTAGTGATGAATATGAATGAACATTATTAATGTGCAGCATTCTCAGAAAGGTTGGGTACGTTTAAAGCTTTGAGATGAATTGAATTGGCAGTTTGAAGAAGACAATAAACGCCAAAAATTTGAAAATCTATATTATGCCGGATTTGATATCTAGAAGGGATATCTATACAATACACAAAGAAAGCAAAAATCTATTAGTAGAGCCTTGAAAACAAGTGCGAAATAGACATGGGCAAAAATAGCATAGGAGCTATTTTTTCACTGCCACTTCGGATAATTTGCTATCACTGCTACAACCAATGAAAACTAGCAGCTACTGGCTGAACTGCGAATTTTCTCCAAAGCTTGCTAAGAGTAAATCGCATTGTTATCTTTTTCTAACCAATCAGAACTGCTGGCAGAACGGAACAAAAGGGCGGAGGATTATCTGCGGAGAGGACAATAATGACATGTGAGCACTACGTAATTAGTGGCGTCTGTTAAGCGTTTGCGGAATTGCTATAAAGAGCTCTCAGAAAGCACTCGGTCATAGTTGGCTACGTGGGTAATGGATAAGGCGTTGTAGTTGTTATGTAGTGGTCCCGAGTTCGATACCATTTCATCTAAAAAAAATATTTTTAAAGAGATTTATATTTTAAATAGGTTAATTTGAATTGTTATTGTTTAATTTGTTTTATACCTTTATTATCATTTAATGTTTTTGTAATATTTTCTTTTCCGTTTATTCTGATTCTGTAGTCTAATTCAGATTTAATAAAATAGTAAAAAAAAAATGGGTAAGGCATTGGACTTGTGATTCAGTCGTCCGGGGTTCGATACTCCTTCACCTAAAGTTTTCTTTATTTTTTTAAGAGAAACACCTTTTTACTCTGTGATTTCGAAAAAAAAACTCTTCTTTTACGATTAGACTTTTTCCTTCTTTTCAGGTGATGAAAACTATTCGCACTTTAAACATTTCATAAAATTCACAGACATAAGTTAGAAAAAAGTCAGGTTAAGTATTTTTTTCTTCTTAATACGCAATGAAAACATTTATTGTCGCAACATATTAAACTTTCAAGACATTATTGTTACGGAATTATTCACTCTAGAATTCTTTACGCTAGCGAGAATATTGTAACGTCATGATTGTCCCTCTCCACAGACACTCGTAAGAGCAGAGTAATCAGAATCCATATATGAGTGTGTGTGTGTGTGCGTGCGTGCCTGTGTGTGTGTTCCATGGTTGAAAACAGCCAAGAATAAAATTCTGGCAAACTGATAGAGATGAACACCTACTGGATCTACAGGCGGGCGGGCACAGTCATTTGTCTTGTACGTCTGCCGCCCGCCAAATTTAACTTTATATCGAAAAGGCGCACCCCAAATGCTCCCAACTGGTTGGGCCTTTGGGTTCCACTAGATCCGGGTCTCCGGTTTAACCACTCCCTTCTTACGTTTAATGAGGCACATATCTATAAATTCGTTTTGGAAGGGGACCAAGGGGTTTCGATGGGGATACACTGTGTGTCTGGGGCATAATAAATATACAGAGTGTTTATGAACTACACCGACAAACCTCTGGAGGTTATTCCTCACATCAAAACAAAACGAAAGTTCCTCGGACAAATTTTCGAAATGTGCATGGTTTTAGAGCTACAGGTGACCGAAAGTGTGGGAAAATTAACTTTGGAATATTATACTGTTACCACCACGAACAGTAAGCTGATGAGGCATAGTATTGTCAAAAAATTTAAACCTACTCCGTTTGAAATGCATATTTCAAAATTCCGCAATGAGCACGCGACGCAAGGGATATTTCTAATATATCTATATATCGGAATATTTCTAAAGATGAGGTATGTCGAAATAAGCCTGAACTAAACGACTTCTCATGTGAGTAAAGATGACAATGTCATTCATAACATATAATTGGGCAATGATATTCAATCTCTTTGATAACTTTCGGTGAAATTATGCAATTCTTACTCCTACTTGTTACGCAAAAACGACTTTTTTTAAAAAAAATATCTTTCGGTATATGGAATCTACTTGTGAATCTACTTGTTTGTGATATGGCGCAAACAAATTGTTATTTCCTGGTAGAAAACCGTCCTATTCATGCTCAATTCGACCCATGTTTACTTCAGACATTTCCTGGGAATCTCCTAATTCATTTGGGGAATCCCTCCATTGTGGAATTTTGAAATATGCACTTTTGGATAGTGTAGATTTAAAGTCTTTGACGCTACCATGCCGCCTCTTCTCTACTGTTCGTGTGATATAAATATGAAGCTGTAAAGTTCTTTTCCCCACGCTTTCGGTAGCCTGTAGTTCCGAAACTATGCACATTTCGAAAAATGTTCAAAGGAATTTCTTCTTGTTTTGATGTGAGGAATCACCTCTACAAGTTGGTCGGTGTAGTTCATAAATACCCCATATATAATCACGCCATAAATATTATACTAATTCAGCATGAAACTGAATTGCTCTTCCCTCTCCCCACCGTACCCACCGTTTTATACTTTCCTGATTTAATTCTGTTTTGATATACTGTTTCCTCTCCACCAGTTAGTTCAAGCTCCGATAATTACATATGATAGTTTTATAACAGTTATGGTATGAACTGAACTACCTTAGTCCATAATGCACAAGTAACAGGATACAGGTAAATAGGTTAGTTTAAAATAGTGTTTTAAACTGCTTTTTCACAGTCTTGAATAAATAACTAGCATTTAGATACGTTTTGCATAAACTGATATTTTAAACTGTTATTGTTAACAGACATTTACATATATCAACTATTGCTACCACTGTTACGGAATAATAACAGTTTTGCACACTTGTAGCGCGAAATTTCTGTCAGTTGGGAGCACGAAATAAAAATTAATTTATTACTAATTTGTAAATTTAGAGTTCATTGTGCACAAATTTCTTGTAAATAGCATTCATTTGAAGGTTCTAATTGCGTTTCTCTTCATTTGTCTGGTCGATGTTTCCATAAGTTTGAAGAAGGAAATGAATCCATCACATTTTTTTAATTCTACAGAAAAAATACAATACGTGGAAATTGTCTGAGCAGTAGGCAAGGATCAGAAGACTATTCTAAATATTCAGTAAAAATATGATTTCCATTCAATAAATAATAAAAATGTTATACAGTTTTTCTTAATTTCCCACAAAATAAATTTTTGGATTTGTTTCCTTCTTCAAACTGCCGATTCAATTAACATTTTCAGAGGTTTGGTATCTAATATCACTTTAGGGATAGACTTAGATATTCCCCTGGCCCCCCATAATAACCTACGCTAACCTAATCTTCCATTAGGCTAAAAAAGGTAAATAATAGCCTATGCTTTAGCTAACCCTAAAAGTACTCTCATGTAACATCATCTCATTGTTACAGATTGAACGATTAGGAGAAGTTTCTAAACGTCGTTTACCTTCAATTTATTAATTATATTTACAATCATGGGCATTAAAATGCAGTGAATCTTTATTATGAAGCCCATATTTTTTGTAATAACAATTTACAAACTTCTTACACGTCTCCATGCCTCTTGGTGTTATTTACACCACGTGATCGCGTTAGAAGTGTCTTATTGGTTGCCACTCTGTATCGAACGTTTGTAACAAAGTTCCCTATTGACTAAAATATTCGTGATGTTTGCTTTGAGTTTGCCTAAGGATACGCAAATTTCTCTTTGCGAAATCGTGATAAGTGCTATATTTAACTCCATCTGAAATGGCAAGGCAAACGTTTCGCAACTTTTAGTCAATGACATTGCATTGCGTTGCTATAGCAGCCTTGCAAACTACGATATTTTATCGGGTCACAGGTTTGCTGCACTGAAGTTGGCACTGAGGATGCACTCTTACAGCAACAGATCAACTGAGTGTCTATGACTGAATGGTCTGTCACATCACTAAAGCTAAGTGATTCTGTACTGATGTTAACAAACTTGTTAAATCTTAAACTATCCTCCACTCTTCCGTCAATCACTCTTCTGTCAATCACTGATCTGTCTGTCTCTCTGTCGCCACAAGTCAGTCTGAAGCTCGTGGTCTCTCGTTCGATCTTTGACACTCTTCGTCCATTCACCATGATCCTGATAGTATCGGATCAGTTGTTGAAATACCTTCTGGTAGTCTTTGGTCTTAGTAGACACTCACTTGTAATGCTGAGTTAGGTTTAAAGGTTACCTTGCCTCAGTACGCGTCTTCTTCTCTGATTGGACGAGATTTACCCTCTGGTGTTGTAATCGTTGATGATGATAATTTTCAAAACCAATAACGCTTGTGCAGCCGATTTCCTATTGAGTTAGTTCCTATCTTCTAGCTGACCTTCGCAGCTTCTATTTTCTTCGAGTCCAGATCTTTCCATTCCCTTTCTTTCGTATCACGATTGCCTAATTCCATATACGTAATTCTTAATAACCGAATCTTCACTTTTCCTTAATTCTACAAATGATGACGTTAAAAGCAATGTCAGCGATTTCGTAAGAATTTTTTCTGCTTAGCTTCTTTCTTTGAATATCCTCTTTGCTGCACATGACTTTCCTGTTTTGTGAATGTAATGTTTCTTCGAAAATGAAGGCTCTGTCTTTCGCTGGCGCCCAGAGTAGTTATTTGAAACTTTTAGGTCAGAATTCGGATTACTGGCGTTATGACTCCAGCTGTCGCTTCTCGCGTCTCTGGGCTTTGTGGCTCTAGAGGGGATGTTGATTTGCTCTTGCAGCTGTCTTCTGATTGGCTGGCGTGAGTTTTGTTCGTTGTTGGAAGTTCGTACTGGTAGTGGTGGCAGTTCAGTGTTTGTATAACCATGACAACGTCAGCTGTATGGGAGAAGGTCGCAGTTCCCGAGAAGTATTTACGGGAAGCCGAGAGTGCAGCCGAGTTGTTGGTGGCGTCCGAAACTCCTGTTGCCCGCAGTGCTAGTCTTGAAACTCTCGCTGGAGACTTACAATAAGTATCGTTGGCGAAATTTTAGAAAAGCAGCTCAAGTGTGGGTGTAAGAAAATTGGATTGATGAACGTTGTATTCATCGCTCAGTTACTTTGTGGATGCCTGATGATGAAGCATTAACCTGTAAGTGCTGTTTTTTGACAATGGAAATAAAATGAGCCATGAATGTGTAAGCTGTCACTTAAGTGATAAGAGCGTAAACAGCCTTTAGTGGATACAGTATGGAGTGTAAAACTAAATCCTGAAAAATTATGTGATTTTCAACGAGCACGTCAAGTCTCATCTAGGCACTATACATTTAATCATTAAATGTGAGTATGGTGTACGTACAATTCTGAAGCGGAAAGTGTTGGAGTTGCTGGAGACGGATATGAAAGCAGGATACAGATACAGGGGGAATCTATGACATAAGTAAGAAGAAGATAGCACATTGTACACTTTGTGTTGGGTATTCATTATGGACAGATGTGTATTACAGACATTTATCACTTATGTAATCGACAATCCTATTCAATATAGTGGGTTTAATCTAAAAGCGACCCATGAATGCATGTATGTGAGGAACACTGGTTAAGTGATTTCGAAATATTTAATGAATCATATCAATCATCCTGAAGTTTTTCATGAATATTATGACTAAGGACATGTGAGTATAAGTAAAAATATTTTTTTAAGAAATGTATTGCTTCAATGAATTCATAGATCAGTTGATTCCCACACTCATAGAGCAGCAGTTGGCTATTGCTGTTGATCAAAGTGTAAATGTATGTTCGAATCAGTACATCATTGATATGCAAGGTTTCAAAATATCCAATCATGAATTTATTATTAGAGAATTTTGTCTGATGGCGTGTGATGCCAGTATGCTATTTTATTGTATGGTCAAACTTCCTGTGAAATTACATATTTACCTCTTGGTTATCAAAAACAAGTCGAATGTTTAAGTCAAAACTTTCACAGACTAAAATGGGATACATCTAATGGCTACAGTGTAGCTCATTTACTTAAAATGAGGAGTTTAATGTGTGGAGTTGACGCTATATTTTATTGTAAAGGAACAGAAAAAAATGCCCGGATCAATAAGATGATTCAATTGAATTTCGTCAAAGATGTAAGTGATGAAGGATGTACTGTTCTGAACGCATTGAATTTCATGTGAGTGAAAAATTGTTTAATTACCATAACCCAATCGAGATATATGGTTGTGCATTACGCAACGTTGTCCAATTTCAGTATTGGTTGAAATTACAATCTAATGTCGTCGAAGCCATTCCAACCATTTCTTGGTAATGCTCCACAATGTCTTTGTAACGATAATTGCTTTGCAATGTAGTACTCAATACATGTAATAAATATCATAGTACCAGATACCTTGGATGTTTTTATTTGTTGTTGTTAAAATGAAAACACAACGCATCTTTTATGCAAGAAAAAGTATTTATTTTCCTAAACCTAATATACTACATTTTCAATTTACAAAATTCATTTTTTTCTTACAAGTTTAAGGATAAGTTGATCATTCTTTTTCAGGCTTTTAGTACTGAATGAAGTTAAAATATTTTGATTTCTGACTTTAAAATAAATCAATATATTGCAAAATAAGCCGCATAATACAGAATCATTATGCTGCTATTTTGTTCTATTAACTTAAAAAAATTGACAATTTCATCATAAGAATTTAACAATTGGTACTGGCGGTTTTCTTCCAAAGCTGTCGAAGTACACCGCGTCTGTTTTTGCCAATGAAGATGACAACCCAATGTAATCCTCCACTGAGTGATGGACTTGGGTTCACGATGAGCGCTGCAGGATGCTTAACTTGTACAGGAAAGGTATCAATGGCATTGATACCTGTCACTACACTGGTAATTTTGCAGTCTGAGGTCATAAGTCCACATGGGTTTTCAGGTTTCGTTGAGCTGTATTGCGACAAATCAAAGTACTTGAGGTAATTGGCGTATTGCCAAGCGTCTTTGAATTCACAGCGGTATTTTTCAAATTGATGAAGATATTGTACACAAGTCCTTACAGGGAATGACAGTTCACTGGATTTCGGACATTGAAGATCTTCCAGATTATTAACAGTTCTGTTCAGAATGGATTCAAGAATCTTTTGTCGTCTTCTTCCATGCGTATACAAGGTTCCAATGCGTTTCGTGTACTTGGTCCCAATACTTTTAAGTTCCTGGTAGAGTACGTCTCCATGGTTCCAGTTCAGACCAAAGACATGGCGAGACAAGTATTCATTGCTGAAGGGAACTTCTAGGCTCAGTTTCATGATGGGAAAGGGATTCTTGAAAACCCTGGACTGGCAGCTGTTCAAATCCAAGTTAACGATGGCGATTTCTTTTACGATGAAACCTCTTCCTTAATCTTCTTCACATTGATCGAAGGCCGAAAATTGGATGATGCCTCTCATTTTATCGAACGGATGATAATGCAAGCAGTTCATTACGCTCTCTTTTGTACATGTACTGAGAAAATGTGAAAGTACCCAGGTCACCTTAGAAGACGGGCATAATTCACTTCCATTGTCAGTATAGATGTTTCGTCAATTTGAATGAGGGAATAAAATTAAGCAAAGACAATGCAGGTGATGAAATGCGGAAGAACTTGAATGAAACCAATTTTCAAGTTAAAAGGCGAATTCTTGACGACTTCTCAAGTGGAGTCGCCCAGTGTATTGGTAGGTGACAGAATGAATGCGAGAAGAGTATAACCTCAAGGATTGCAAGGAATGGTATGTCCCACATTTTGATGAAATATGCCAGTGCCAGAAAACAAGGTATAATAATTTTGAGTATATAATTGATTTGCGAAATTTAGAGTCAATGGAGTAGGAGGGTATAATTTTGATCCGACTTGAACTTAGAGTTTATTCAAATTAAAAAGTTCGAAATGGAAGGGAATCAGATCATATCACTCATTGAATGCCGTATTTGAAACATTAGTGAGGGCCGTTATCTATAGATATGGGAAGTCGTGGAGAATCTTTGTTAATATCAAATACTTACGTGCACTTAATTAATAGCTTCAAGACAGATGATCAAAATTACATAGGTTTCCATTTTTTATTCATACTATTTTCCAGCATGGCGTCCAAGATGGATGCCACGAGTACCCGTGCAAACCAAACACCTCCAATTGAACACAAAACTGAATTTGATTTCTAGTTATAGGCTTTTTGGGTCAGGAAAAACGAATTTGCTGTTCAATTACGGATAGGAGTGATCGATGTTTCGTTACTGGTATCATGGCGTCCAAGATGGCGGCCGAGATTACCCGAGAAAACCAAGAAACTTGCCTATTGAAGCCAGAAATGAATTTGGCGTCTAGTTATACATTTTCTGCTGAGGATAAAGTAAATATAATATTCACTGCTTGAAAGAACACAAAGGTAAACTCCTGGAAAGCATTTTGGCATACAAAAGAGAAAACAAACGCAACCTGTCCATAGACATGCTCTCACACAACTAAAGAGCAGGAAAGACATTACTATTAAACCGTCAGGCAAATCAGGCGTCATAATAATTCTAAACAAAAGCGATTATGAGAGAGGCCCTGATCCAACTTTCGAGCGAAAATGACTTTATAGAAGTTCATGGAAGAGATATTGACATAATTAAACAAGTGAATAAAGAGATTAAAGCACTAGAAATACAACTAATAACTGAGGTAACACTCAGTACATACCTGAAAGATAACCTCCAACAACAACAAAACAAAGTTGGCCAGTTTTCACATACTGGCCAGAATACACAAGTCTATAAGACCAGAAACAGAACTACCCAAAGGGAGTCTTGTTACAAGTGGATGTGCTGCGCCCACCAGGAGACTGGATAAATACTTAACATACTACCTGGTGAAACTATTACCAGAATGTCTACGTGATACCACTGATTCAATCAGCAAACTACTTGAAATCAAGAAAATAAATGAATCATGTTTACTATATACATGCGACATTGAATCTCTCTACCCTTCAGTTGACACAAAAAGAGGCATTAAGCGTGTCACAAATTTATATAACGACAAGCTTCTTTGGCTCAGACGGCTATGCCAAAAATAAAACTCCCAACCAACTCCATCAACTCAGGCCCTTAAGAAAGGGTTGAGATTCTTATGACGAACAATACATCAAATTCGGCTCAAGGATCTTCCTACAAAAGCGTGGGTGCGCCACGGGTGCCTGTGCCAGTGTCAGCTACTCAAATATTTATATGCACTCAGAAATGAGAGAAACAAACGATGGTCCTCACACACCGATGATTGAGCTACGATTTATAGACAATATTTTTGGTATTCTCAAAGGGAATGAATCACGATTATGTGGTTACATAAAACACCTACAAACAAAGGCAGGCTGAAGCTCACATATGAATACAGCGAAAAGGAAGTAAACTTCCTTGATGTAAAAGTAAAACGCCTAGTAAGCGGCACACTAATAACAGACATCCATCACAAACCAACTGCCAGATACCAATTTCTACACTCCAACTCAGCACACCCTATATCACTGAAAAGAGCACTGCCATTTAGCCAAGGCCTTAGATATAGGAGAATAATATCAAACGAGGAAACACTTAAGTCTCGTCTGAAAGAGCCGAAAAAATCTTTGTAAGGAGAGGCTACAGCAAATAGATGTTATCACAAGAAATAAACAGAGTTATCTGGATATCAAATTCCGAAACTGTTTGAAAACATGACAAAAAACCTACACAGTATTATTTTTACTACGAACTACCATCCAACACACGAAAATGAATTAAACAAACAACTTGAAACTTTTTGGACAGGTATCAAACAAGAATATAGCAGGCGATATTGGTGGGAACAGTTCCCAAAACAACAACCCATGATTGCCTACAGTAGACTGGAAAACCTAAAGCAAATGCTCATTAGAGCTGCTTTCACATTAAAGATCAATTGTGTCCTGTAAACTTTGAACCCCTTCCAAAAATGACTTACAAACACGAACAAATGAAACAGACAACAACACAACTACCACGAACCCTACAGACTCTAAACAACGCACAAACTACCAAAATAAGGCAATTAATTACTAACAACCTTACCAACTACACCACGGACGCAAGCTACAAATGTACCAAACCAGAAACCTATAAAGAATCAACATAACTGGGAACGACGATTGAGCTAAATCAACTCACAAGGTTTTCTATGATGAAAACCTACAGTCATTACAGGCACAAACCTGCCAGTACACGTCCAGTACTAATTATACACACTCTTTTGGTGTGTTGGCCACCAGACCACGGCCAAAAATGAAATATACCATGTTCACAGCAAGGGCTATTGCCAATAAGAAAACAATCTTTTTTAAAAAGGAAAGAACCAACCACCAATCTCACAAACATTTTTTAAAACAAAGGAAGGAAAGAAAATAAACAACAAATGTTGTTATGTTGTTACTTAGTGGTGCAAATTCGAATCTAGTCATGTCGGTCATTTATAATTTGCTACCAAGCGTTCCTGCACAACTAAGGACGCCAGATGAAGAACTGCATCTACTTAGTGTATGTCACTTCGGAGGGACAAAAATCACAAGTAGTTGCAATTCCCATCTAGTTTGGGGAATAACTTTGTCACCACTGATCAATGATCCACGTCCACAGAACCAGAGTGCTTTTGGTTACAGTTGCGAGACAGCGTTCCGTCATATGAGTAGCTCAGTAAAACAACTATTCTCTACCCAAAATATATGTAATGTTGTCGGGCCTTACTAGGATGGGGTAACCAGAATACATGTGAAATCTAAAAGTTTGAATTCCCTTTTTAAGACAATGAAATCGAAGGTATTATAATTGACATAACTACAAGTTAATAGTCATTGCGGCATTACAAAGTCAATGCTTAAAATTGTCGGCAATCCAAATGATCTAATACTTAAGTAAATTAATAAATAAGTTTCTCTGTCAAACATAGCTAATACCAAATTGAATTCATCTTACTAAATTTTGAATACATCAGAGACAAGATCGACAACAGAAGTTAGACACAAGAAAGTCTCATAAAGACCACTTACATATTTGGAGAAAACTCTTGCTCGCTACTTGGAATCGGCTTCATACGAACTCTAACAACATTTCCAATCGACTGTCACATTCACTTGCTCAATATTACTCTACAACTCCGATCTGATTACAAAGCTTTTAGGAAATTTCCTTTCAAAGTAATTCACCTTTCGTGGTGGTCAATTTCGGGTTTCGTGCGCAAGAGTTCTCGGTCATTGCATCCAACTACGTGTTGTCGTCTGATTTCCTAATCCCGATCATTAACACATATGACCGTGGCGTGATGTTTTCTTTACCATGCCTTGGATTCCTGTCATTCCTATATTCAACGAATTCTTTAAAAGAACATAATGAAACAATCATCATGTATCGGTACTATCTTGAATAAAAGTATTTAAACAGTAGTACGGAGATGTGTTGATGCATAAAATTTTTGCACACATATGTATGCACAGCTTTACATGCATATTAGATAATTATGTTAAGGTTTGTGTACAAACCAGTCACATAGATGTAATTAAGAAGACAATCACACAGCTCACTTAAACGAGAAACAGGAAATCACCTTAAAGAAGCTTTG
>JAGDQP010032141.1:0-13521 GCA_022664845.1 Lepisma saccharinum
TGGACTACATGTCTTATATCTACGTGCCAGCCTATTGTAGGGGATCATCGTACTTCGTAGGTGCCTTCCTGGGATACATTCTGTATACAACAAGAAACAAAAAAGTCAGAATTTCAAAGGTACGTAGTTTTAAGTTATGTTGTTTTGTTTGTTTGTTGAACTGATAAGTACAATACCTAGAGGAATTTGATTTTTGTGTGAAACAACCGTGTCTAATGATCTACAATTCCAAGTGAAATATTGGCCATTACTTGTCCAGTATCGGGAAAATCTTGTTATGATATTGTGTTCCTAGGGTTCCCTCGATCATCTCGATTCACATTTATCCCTCCTCCTTTCATTCATGTATTCTCCGGGCAACATAAACTATTTGGTCAACTAAATGCTTCACGAACTTACTTGTCCTTTCTTCCTATTTTCTTGGTTTTCGTTTATCCAGTCATGTACACTTTATGGAACTTCCTTAATTGTAAATACAACTCTTTCGTGATATTTGCGTTTAGCTTGCAAAATACCTAAAGTTGTTTTCTTTACAAATAGATAATTATTATGTACTTTCCTTCGAACTTTTGTCAATTTTTTGTTCAACGTCCGGTGTTCACTGATTTCAGTTTATCCCAGGATTCGTTGTTTGTAGCTCGACAGTGTTCATTCCATTCATCCTCAACGGATGTGATATAAAGAATAAAACACTGATAGTTTTAAAGTCCTAACTTTCTCTGTACCATTTTTTTAGATTAATAATTATTTGCTTCTTTCTTTCTAGCCCCTTGTGTGCCTTGGTTGGTTGATCTCAACAGCAACATGTCTGACTGTGTTGTACAGCCTTATTATTGTCTACAAAGATGACATCTATAACCGTCCTGATATAGAATCCGCCTTCTATTCTAGTCTTCATAGGTTTGCCTGGTCAGTCGGTATTGGATGGGTTATATTTGCCTGCGTCAAAGGTTATGGAGGTGAGGATCTATTCTATTATTTTTCCAACGTCTTCTAAATTTGTCTGCATTAGTTGTTTCTACTTAAAATTGGTTTACTTTTTTACTTATTTTCTAAAATATTGTTCTATATGTACGGCTGCTAAAAGACCATAATTTGTTTGAAAGAAAATCTAGTAACAGTCGTTTTGGTATACTACAGTTCAATCAGAGTTTATTTATTTATCTTTTTTCTATGTTGCTATTGACGTAGTTTGCACTAATTTTAACTATAACTGGTGTTTTTACAAAACAACCGATTTGGTTTTTCATCTTTGAGGCACAAAGGGACCACTTCGAACCGAAATCGACTTACAACTACGAAAAGTAAAATTATGATTTTGGGTACTGATTTGTATCAAGAGGGCTGATATTCGAAAATAATTTATGCTTCAGTTTGGTTTAAAATATTACCAATCTGGTACAAAGTTTACTTTCTCAAATTTCACTGCGTTGATTTATTGAACATTTTATACTCCATAATGATAGTAAATGATATGTGTAAAGCATGAAATGTATTTTGGCAAATTACAACACAACACGATGAAGCAGATCATTGGGACTTGTAAATTATTTAGCATTTATAATAATGTACTACATGCTTCATATATGATGTTTTCCATCCCTGGGGAATACCCGATAGCTAGTAAGGTATCTGTTCAAACGATTGTTTTGTTTTTTCGAAACAAGAGTTTTCGCTCTTTGGCAGCTCTTTTTTAAAGGTGTCATATATTAATATAATGTTTGTTTACTTTTGTCATTTAGCAAGAAGGTAATTGAATTCTCTATAATGATTTTCTTTCTGTAGGTCCTGTAAACGCGATTCTGTCTTGGACCGCTTTTCAACCTTTGGGTCGTCTCACGTATTGCGCTTACCTCACTCACTTTTTCGTTCTGAATTATTACGTAGGGGTCTCAAGGATACCGAGTTATTACATGGACAGTACTGTGGTAAGTTGTCATCATTAGTACTTAGAATATGTCATATAGAACACATATATGGATGACTTGAGAGATGACATGATTGTTATAACATTCGTGACCTTATTCCATTTCTTTTTAATTTTGAGGGCTGTGGGATTCATGCACAATGCCACAGAATTCGTACATTAGAAATATCTCTTCCTTCAATTAACATCTATTTAAATGTCACTCTTTTATCTTCACTGCGTCCTCTATTATAAGGATGCGTAATATACTAATCCAAACATATTGAATGATAGATAACCTATACCAATTTGCCCTGAGATCATAAGAACTTTGAGAATCCTCCTGGCAAGTCTATCTCTGTCTAGGACGAAAGTCCAGACGATTCTGAAGAGCAGTAAAAATATCTGATCACTTTTCTAAAATGTTCTATTGTGTTCAGTGCCACGATTTCTAGACAGAAAATGTCGCCAAAGAAAGAAAGTCGAGCTCAACTGACTAGAGATACCAGAATGTTGTTTGCCGGGACATAGTTTACTCCAAACGTAGGACAATTGGGAACATCGTAGAACAGAAACTTTGTTTTCTTTACCTTTTTAGTCCTTAAATAATAATTTAAATAAAAACTTTACAGTTAGCTCTAAACTGCCATTAAATAGTAAAATATTGTGACAATGGCAATGGATTAAAAGCAAAGAATTCATTGTTGTAATAGTTGTGCAACCAAATTTTAATGTTATAAATCATTATTACAAGAACATATAAATGAGTTACACAATATCTTTCACAACAGGCTTGAACAAAGCAGTTTTTAAGCAATACAAAGCAAGCTGTATGTCATTGTTGAATACTTAGTAATGATAGGAAAACGCAAAGTCCAACCATTACGCACATTATTAGCCACTACTATTCATCTGTTATGAAGGATATTTTCTGAGTAAACTTTGATATGGAATTCTGAGCAACTGAGGCGTCTTTGTACTTAACGATAGAGATTCTTTGTACTGACTAAATCAGCA
This sequence comes from Lepisma saccharinum, assembly GCA_022664845.1. Taxonomy (NCBI): domain Eukaryota; kingdom Metazoa; phylum Arthropoda; class Insecta; order Zygentoma; family Lepismatidae; genus Lepisma; species Lepisma saccharinum. Next base: position 2,924 of record JAGDQP010032141.1, read on the forward strand.
CCTTATCTGTTATCATCACTTTATCACTATCACCAATCAGCACCTTTTCACTATCACCAATCAGCACCTTATCTGTTATCATCACATAATCAGCACCTTATCTGAAAATCACTATTAATAGACCCAGAGATAGCTAATTCTTTTAACACAATCCCAAAAAAGAAAGCAATCCGAAAAGATGTTAAACAGAAGGTGGAACAGGATGACGAGGTGGACAATGGGGACACACTCTCTAGAATAAGAACGTCAGGCAGTCCAGGAACTAACATATTGCTTCAGCCCCGCTAAATGCATTCATTATTCTTCCATTCCTACCATCGTAACTTTTTCGTATATCTTACTCACCTGTGTAGAGTATGTTTAGTCAATTATTAATGTTCGTTTATGGAACGTATTTTTATGGACATGTTTATACCTCATTAGCTCTTTTATTTCTGGACCCACATTTATTACAATATTTTTTGTGAAAAAGACAATATTCTTGTTTTATGTTGGGAAATTTCACAGTGTTATAGGTAACTTTGATATTAATGTATATTCTTAAGACTCTATTATAGAATAAATACTAGAGGAAATCAAAATAGAGGCAATTAAAAGGAACCAATATATAACAAACATTCTCAAAATGACTTCTTAAATTTTTAAAACTTTAAATATGCATGAATAGTACTTTCTTTCACCCTACGCGCGAATCGAAAAAAATTTTATTAGTAATTTCAATCTTATTATAAATTTTTTTGTAAATTTCTTATCTAGTAATCTTGCGACGTATCTAGGTAATTGTCAACTTAATTTTTAAAAAATAGAAGAGAATTCCAAAGATCCCTTTTACCACTTCAAAATAAGCTGAAAATATAACTATATTTCAGGGAATAAATCCTTTATGGAAAGTAAAAGATGTTAGTGAATTGAAACTATATCGAACTAAAAGTAAAGTCTCCCTAAAATTTATATTAGTATTGCAAGATTGTATGCATTAATTGTGAAATTCAATAGATTACTACTGCGTTATTGAAATTAGACGAAATCCGACAGACGTCTTCTTAATACGCTTTCATTATTAATTTGCCATTATTTGAAATGGAGAGTCCTGTACTAAAACGGAATAGCCATAAAACAATCTCCTGTAAACCCAGTTTTAAGTTTAGCCCCAATAATTAAGCAATATTAAAAGAGGACAGCAAATTAAAAAAGTTTAGTATTTTTTCCTTATACTAGTAAAAGGTACTGATTTTTCTAAGCTTTCGCAGGACAGCATTTCTTAAGAAAACTGTAACATTATTCATCTTATTTAAAACTAATTGACATTGTGCGTTGTGGCTCAGAACCATCTAATTGTAAGTAACGTTTATTTTTTATGTTTATTATATTTTCTTTCCTTTTCTCTTTTAATCCAGACGGAATCATTTCTAGGAGATTTGGTTCTGGTTTTGATGTTGTCTGCTGTCTTCTCCCTGGCATTTGAGTCTCCCATATTAATTCTTGAGAAGGAGCTCTTCGGAAAGGGTAAGAATATTTTACTCTTGGTTTAATTTGGAATCTTAATTGCAGCTATTTATTATTACTTTCTTTTCAGTTCAATGTTTTATTTCTAAGTATATTTAAACTGCTTTGTCCTTGTCTACGATCACTTTTTATATCTATACACCATCCGCTCATTCACTCGATGCAGTTTAAAACCCTTTTGAATGCACTCAATAATTTGCACTAAGTGAGAGATATTAGAGATGCTTAGTTACTAACATATTTCCTTTTTTATACTCGATTCACTAAAATTGTAGAATATTGCACATAAAACCTCATCACACAAAATGACGTAATAATCTCATTATATTATCTCTCAAAAACGTTGCTTCTTCCTTCATCGAAGAAAATAGAAAATTTCAAATCTCTCAGATAACCGTATTGCAGTGCCCTTTTAAAATGTTGAAATTACCTCTGGCTCTCACAAGAAATTAATTATAATTAATTTCATCCGAGAAATCCAGTGGAGATGCAATTTTCCCTCTTATTTCCCGACAATACGCAGAAAGAAAGGAATTACTATTTTCTGTGCATAAAAATTTAAATCTTCCGGTTGCAAAACTCTTTATGTCCAATCCTGAATTTTCCAGAAATAAAGAAAAAGAGAATTTTGTAAGTTTCTTCTCTGAGAAAGCGTTTTGTCGTTAAGATTTAAAGAGTAATAATGTGGTGTTAAATATGATCGTAGGCTTATATTGAAGGTTGAGAGCTGGCTAATCCATTGATACCAATATCTCATTTTAAGCATTTTTGGATATAACAAGCTTTAGAACCGCACTCTCAAATTGACCGCTACTACTCACTGCACGATTCATTTTAGAAAATAAGTATTCACATTCTAAAATGAAATTTATAGGTAGTATTAGTGCATGTAAATGAAAACGGAAGATACGGTTATATTCAGAAATGAATTCTTTATAATTTCAACTTATTTTGAACGTCGAATGTTGTTTTCTACGTATGTCGAAGTTAGATACATTGCGTTGTGCTGTTTGCGAATTCATTCCATAAACTTTTAACTAGTCTGTTGGGAAAACACTCCACACAACACTTTCGGCAAATTTTAATTCACTACATAAATTCACCTATAAGCGCTAGATTTATAAAGAATGCAAGCTCTTTCCACGTTTTAAAATTAAAAGCTCATATTATTTCGGACAATTACTTGGGGATATTGTTATATTTTGCGATATAATTCCTTCTATATCCGAAAAGACCCTGCATGATTTTGCATGCAATGCGTTAAATGTAGAAAGTGTTAACATGTAAGATGCATGAATTTTTCCATTAAAATGTCGGTAATGTATCTCAAGTACTGTAGTAATTATATGATAGTTGAGATTCATGCCGAATTGTAAAATCGGAAATTTTTCTGAAAACAAGATATTTTTACAGTGAACCTTCAAATGCGCAAAATAAACATGTTTTCTAAATTTAATTAATATTCTCTTTACAGGAGGTTCGAAACCAAATTCTTCAAAGAAACTTCCCTCGAAGATTGAGGATATAAAGACTGAACTTCCACCATCGAATGGACATTCGAACGAAGGTTATGAGCCGGACGTTAAGAAGGAAGTCGAACCCCACGTCGTGGTAGTTGAAACGGCCTACGCTTGATCATAGACTATAAAGATTTCTCAGTTTGTATTATTTCTGAGCGACAAAGAGCTAGTTACCAAACCCATACCGAAGACTGAACCAAAACTTGGGTGTAATAAATACACTCTGTTATTTGTATAGGAATATTTCAAAAGAAAGGACATTACTCAGGATAACGAGCTGTGGCTACGACAATTGTACCTCTTCCATTCACAAGTATTATACTCAGCATACCAGTATTAAATTCACTAAACCAATTCATTGTAACACAGTGTTTGATATTACAGTGGAAAATATGAAACAGCAATTATGTTAGTTTACATCAAAAAGTTTACTAACCTTGAAATATGTAAATAGAGAGATAGCAAAGCTTTGACATAAGTTTACACATACTTCTCACTGTATGTCACGTATATCACTTAACTGTAATGAGCAAAATGCATTCTATAACGTTTAGTTAGTAGTTCTAAACAATATCAAGGAACTTGTTTACAATTTTTACTAGAACTAATGAAATGAATAGCCTAAGTTATGTTCCCAAATGTTTACATTCAAAACTTATAATCTGCATTGTTTTCTTTGACCCCTGTCTATAACATCTACAATTTAAATACGCAAGGAATTGAAAAGTGTTACTAAATTCGTAACCTGTTTACAACTACTACTAGAGATCCATATCTGGACACTTTATACTGCCCCTAAAAGAAGTTATTGATAAAGAGAAAACCAAATTCTTATCAGCCAAACTCTTTGCTAGTCTCAACCGCTCATAACCTTTGTTCAATGGATAGTTGGGTTAAGAATATTTATACTAGTCATATTGCAAATGATCTTTGATTTTACATATGTCATCAATACAACAAAGATAGGAGATAATTTAAAGCTTTCTTACCTTGCAGAGTGATGCTTTGTAATACGAGGTATAGTTACATACATGTCCAAGGTGTGATAAATGGTCACCGAGTTTATCATTCATCGTTTGTTTATATTATTTATTTTCTATGTATTTATATGTTTGCATACATGCTTGTATTATAGTTGTAAAAAGATTTTTTGATAATAATAATAATAATAAAACCACATTTTTTTATCAATTTATGTGCATGGTTTTCATTAGACAATTCCTTGATACTCTTTTAATATTAAGAATTCATGTTGATTTGATTTGATTCACTTTTATTTATTTTGATGGATAAAGTTAAGGCTATGTAGCCTTCCACAATACCAGTGACATTTATCATTATACGTCGATACGCTTACAAGTAAGATACACATAAATGAACATTAACGAAATCGTATGTCTCTAACGCACGAACGAACACACAAGCACTCACATACGTAAATGAACATTTAATCTAGATTGAAACGTATGTGATATTGCAGTCATATTACACCAACAACGAAAATGTTAGTATATTTCTATCATCAATATATAACCTCATTTATTCACATTAATTTGTACATAATATTGTGCGAGTTGATCTCTTATGTGTTCACACTATTTCCAAACCTTTGGTCGAAGACAGGTTTGTGAAAGATCACTGACCAAGAAGAACCTATGATAATTTACATACCACTGGTTGTTCTGATGCAAACGGCTTGAAAACAACATCTAGACTATTAAGTGTATTCCACTAAGTTCGACGTGACTTTACCAGAATCGAACTCGGGATAATTGCACTGAATAAACATAGCTTTAACATACATAGAATATTGTTCCTTTCGAATAAAATAGAATTACTTAGTATTTAAGCACGACAATACAGACCCGCCGCTTGTTTTCGATAATCATTTATTGCAAAGAACACCCGTAAGCCGCCTCGCATTATCCTAATGCTTTTTTTTTACAACGTTTGTATCCTCTATAATGTTCGAGTGGCGGAAACCCTAAATTTCGCAACGCGATCTTCAACTGAATTTATAGTAAAAATAAAGTCCTTTCAGCAAAGTTAGTTACTTGCATATTAAAGGCACTGAAGATATCTTCAAACAGAATTGTATTAATTTCAGCAGTGCCCTTTGTACAGAATTTAGGAATTAATTTCCATCCCATTGTATCTCAGGTGTCTGCTTTTTCTGGACTTACACATAGCCTCTGTTCCGTAGGTATACTGTAAGAAGGAAAGGTCAAAAACAAATATTTTCTTCTGCGCTACTAGTACATTCTTATTGTATACACCCATATTATTTAATATTTGTAAAACAAGTCTCATAATAACAGTAACCACATTAACTATTCACAGTTTTCCCAACTGAAATGGTCTTGACGTTTCCAGCCACTAGATTAAAGTTACATGTAGATTAATTATCTTATATAGTATTTTTCAAGTTCTGTTTCCACCTGACTTATCATCGAGGCTGTTTAAAGACTGTTACCTAACACACTGCAGCACTCCTAGGCGATCTGGATCCCCCCCCCCTCAAAGTCATTTTTATCTAAAATAAGCACAATTATATTGAATTTACAAAAACACATGTGAATGGCAATATGTGTTCACATTGGACGAGGTGTACATTTATCTAGCACGGAATGGTTACATTTAGGCAATTACGTATCACGGCACCACCGGAAAGGGATGAAGAGAGTTCTACCGCCAGTGCCAGTTAATACTAACCACTTTTAAAATTTGCACATTTTCTTAAATATTACCTCGAGGTAAGATCCCAGTGGTTGGATTTTAATATCTCATTGCAAATCATAATTTTTACTTCCAATTTATCCCATAAATGTTTGGGTTTACCTAGCTATATCAATTCCTAGCTATATCAAATCCCAATATTTGGTACTGTTTGAGATGTTGTATTCTCGTAGCATTCAAAGCGAAAGCGAAATCCATCCTATCAGCTTAACCAATAAGAAATGTCATATTTTTGCACCGTGAGGAACAGAACGATAATTTACCTGGAACACTACCGTCAGTCAGGATGATAGTCTCCATCGGACTACACAACACTCTACTATCTGTCAACAAGTTGTTGAATCTCCAGCTGAAAGAAGTCACCGGTTTTGTAGGCAGAGAACTGGGTCACTGTTCGTCGCACGTCATCCTCATTTTGCAGTGGAGTCCCGGAAAGTTAGTTTTGCAGGCTGCGAAAAAAAAAATAGTTGTTGGTTGGTGCAGCATGTGGTGATAACGCAGGCTGGGAAAAAACTAGCATAGAATCACATATTTATTCGAGCAGAAATTTCTAAGTTTTAACATCTATGAAAATTCGCTGTTAAGAATGGTCCCTCTGATTATAATGCCATTGCCCAGTTGTTCACATAACACAGAAACCTTTTCCCTTCCGCTGCTTTCGCCTTCTTCAGTCACTTTCAATCCAGTTGCCAAGAATTTGTACAGTAATATATTATTTCGTTATGTCTGGAACTTCTACGTCATTTTCGTTTCTCTTTTCTATTCCCGGTGCTTCATCGTAATAGTTCAATTCTCTTTAGATTTTTAAAATACTTTTATCATTTCTGATTATCGTTTCATCAAGTCCCTTAATTTGAAGCTCAAGAATCGTTGTTTGCTTTTCTTCCAGCTATGTTTGCACTGGTATCTTTGCTAATAATATTTGTGTTGTATTTTCGTACATTCTTCCTTAAGATTTTATTTACTTCTATGTATTCAATCCTCGTTGTAGTATTTTCCCCCTTTTTCATTTCCATTTTTTCTTAATCAGAAGTTTCGTTTGTTCCGATCTTTTACTATTCTTTTTCATGACCGCTTTTTAGTTTGCTGTCTCTCTTATTATCCCAGTCAGTACATTATTTCTACAATTGATACATTCTTAATCTTCTTTCTCTTCCCAGACGTTGACAGTGTTAACAAGTTCTATATTACATTTCTGTTTGCTTTTCTTAGTTTTTCTTTACAATCTAAAATGGTTTCTTTTTCTATAATAATTTCTTCTCTAATCTAGTGTATATTTCAAACTCTCGCCTCACTATCCTACAATCACTCGAGATTTCTAAACTGTTGAGCACATACACGTCTTGAGCAATTTCCTTTTTATTTGATAGAATAGAATATATTTTGTTTTAAGCTCCACTTGAGCCTTCCCATGGTCACTTCATTTGAGTTTTCGTCCTAAAACATCCACTCGAAATGAATCGTTTATTGGTTTCTGAAAACTTTGTCTTCACTCTCCTTCTTCTCCCTTGTTTCTTTTGCTAAATCCAAGCTTTCCCACTATCGTGTTACTGCTCCGCTTAGTCCCTACTTTTGCATTGAAGTATCCCTTTGCTATCTTATTATGCGATTTACTATTATCCACAATCTTCTGTATATCTTCGATTTCTATTGCGAAAATCTCAATCCTCCAACCATCTCAAAGCCGCAAACTATCCCCAGTATTTCTGGTGGAATACCCTTGAACAGATTAAATATGTATGTATGATTTTTCTTTTGGTTCGGTACAGGCTTATACACTGTTCAACGTATCCGCCCTAACCTTCTTTAGAGCCTCCCGAGAACTACATTATAGCATAATTGATGGTATAACTACCAAATATATTGTGTGTTGTCATAGGAAAACACAGAAGGATTGATCAGCATCAAATTTTCCACGGCTACGTATTACACTATGACCGGTCCCAACATAATTACTAAGGTAGTCAGAAAGTAAGTTTCCCTAATTAATTTATAATTTTATATTCCAGATATTAAGCTGCTTCTTGGCTAGTTGAAGAGAAGCTATTACATTTATTTTAAGGAATGAGAAATTAATATACATAAAATCACTTACAAATGCCAAGAAATATGAGTCGCCGGCAAGGATTTTTTACATTTTCTCGTTACAAGTGATTACAACGTTTAAGAGACATATCAAGAAATCAGCGAATTTGTAAATATTTGTAGCAGATCTTTATGTACGGAATTATAATAATATTCAGAATATTCTACGTGAACATTTTAAGTTACTGTGTACTACGTTCATAATATACTGAGAACGGATGTCCAAAGATAGTACACAAGGAAAGCATTGGCGTGTTCTACTTTTAACACACACACACTTATATATAGACCGCCCCGCTGCTCAATTGGTTAGCGTTTCTGACTACGGATTGAACGATTCCGGGTTCGATTCCCTGCGCTGGCAAGGAACTTTTCCAAGGCGTGTGGGACTGGAACGGTGCCCACCCAGCATCGTGATGCAATTGGGGAACTGCTGTGAATAAAACGTAGTGGCGATCACACTGAGAGCTTCGGCTTTCCTCTCCCAATTCGTCTGGTCAGCGTGGGAGTAGTAGACCAATCTTCTCCCTCCGGGAGAGGCCGCATCCAGTACTGGTTAGAATATGGCTGTGATTTATTTATTATATTCTTCAGTAAATTTTAACACAGCCTAGAAAAAACTGAAATGACGGACGGGCCTGTGTGTACAAGACAGTGAACTTGTTTTCGAAGTGGCTGTATTATTTTTATTGAAGTGCTATCGAAAACTGGAAAAGTTAAAGGATTTCAGCGTGTTTAATTTATGCCGTATAATATCACATGAATGTCCATTGCCATGTTTATATTTAGAGTTGTGTAATATATAGAATAATTTAATCTAAAGTGACGCACATTTATTGGCATTTCACAATACAGTAAAATGTGAATATATCAAAATATAATATCCATATTGTGAGAATGAAATAATAATTTAATTAGTGACGACTTTATCAGTGGTAACTACTCTTAGGTGTAAGTTAATTAGGAAAATTAGAAGTCAGAAGACGGGGCTGTAGTTGTTCAACAGTTAGAGCGCTCACCTCTGGCGCTTGGGTTCGTGGATTCAAACCCTGATCTTGCCATGTAGGCTTTGTGGTGGACAAACACAGTGTGCGTGGGTTTAATTGAGGTTCTCCGGTTTCCTCCTACTACCTTCATTTCACCAATCATCTCAGCATCATCCATCCGGCCTGAGCCAAAGATGTCTAAAGGTCTTAAAAATTAAATTTTTAGTAATGTTTGAATGTGCTAGTAATTACTAGTAATGTTAGTAATGTGCGAAAAGAAAGGTAGTAATGTTTGACTGAAGGTTTTTCTTGGTACCATCTTAAAACGCTAAGTCAATTTTCCATAGAAAGCAAGGCTCGCGTGTTCACTATGTATTCTGATGTATTATTATCGTCCAGTGTCTATAATTTTCTCACCCACACAGAAAAGATTCATTTCTCTTAGTTTTACTCTTGAAGAATCCGTTCTTGAAAGCACCTCTCATCACGCACAGTAATTTCAAACGTTCAAAATTTTCTTCAATAATGCACACAATGCCTTGTTACATACTTTTGTATCCAATATTTAGTTTTCAGTGTTTGTTCAATTACGTGTTATCAATAATATTATAAAGTTGATCATTCATTCCCTCAATTCTTCTCCTTTTTCCATATATCTGTAACATCTAAGGTGTCCGTTGTTGGAATCAGTTTTCTCCAAAAGTTGCTTACTTCAAACATGAAGATGAATTCTGTTACCACGTCAAAATAACTCCCTGCCACAGACATAAATCTGAAGATATGTTTTTATTTAACACAATACGTTAATTTAGCCTTTATTTTCTATAGCAATGGTTTTCAACCGTCCGTCCAAGGACCGGTCGCGAAACTGTTTTACCGGTCCTCGTACAATTATTATATACAATTATTTAACACTCATTTTGTAGAATTCGTTTAGCTAAAATTGAGAGTTAATGTTATATTTCTTTCCCAAAACAAGTAGAATCTGAAAATGTGCTGGCACCAATTGAACGTCAAATAAACCTCCAAATTAGTGGAATCCTCCTCCCTCTCCGTGAAAGATTTTATCTGCAGTTTTCCGGTCCATGACTATAGAAAGGTTGAAAAACACTGTTTTATAGCATAATTTATTAACTCACTACATAGAAGATACTTTTTTTAAAGTTTGAGAGATTTGAATGAATTAGGTGTATGCATCTATTTATACATCTATGCGTATAAGTGTCTATATATTCCCTAAAGGTCATAAATAAATAAAATTTTAATATGTATCTATATGCCAACCTATTCATCCTTGCAAACAATTTTCTGCTACAATCTAATGCAACAATGTAACTTTAAAATCGAAAGTAACCAACTTGTTTATAACTTATTGTATTACAAAGTATTGTTCATTTGTACCAGTGTTTATAATAGTATGCACATCTGCAGGATTTAGTGGGAAAAGGGGCTATCCCATAGAATGGTATTTCTGAGATATTTGCTGTTTTGTGTGGATTTCTCGTAGTCTTCACATACAATTTTAGACATTAAGAGAATTAAGGTATCAAATGCGTGACAGATAACGGTCTGCTCGTTCTAGTAACAGATATCAGATGGTGTTAGCTTAAATATTGCATAGCTAACTCTGTTTCGACAGAGTTGCTGGATAACCCCTTTTTCCACTAACATCTTCATTTGTAGGGGTATACTTTACCTAGTTTACTCCAGAAGCACACGTGTGTAGAAACGTTGATTTAATGTTGAGAAAGTCGATATACGAAAT
>JAGDQP010032142.1:0-21494 GCA_022664845.1 Lepisma saccharinum
TCTTTTAGAACTTAACGTGAATGACATTTCTGTTTATCTATTTCGTGGTTCTCTACTTGATGATGAATGGATCAATTCTTTCTTTCTCGAAATGGAGGAATATCCTGATATTCCATGTTTTGGCGCATATTTATACTGTCATGATTGTTGTCTAACTATTCGCGTTGTCTAACTAACAGTGAAGCAATTCTCCTGGAGGAGAGAACTATTATTTCTTAGCATTCTAACCTCCACTTATTTTTTTAAGTGGTTGTACAAGGAGGTAGTAGACAATGTTATGGACCTGAGTTCACAGAGCAGATGGTAGAAGACTCTATTTCTGGTAATGTCATAAAATATTTCCCTATCTTCTCGGTTTTGCTGAACAGGTTAGCTTCGATTGAAACCTACGTACGTAGCCGCTAGATGTGGACGATGACCGTTCTGGCTTTCTAATGAAACCTGGATAGTGCATCTGGGTCAACAGTTGCCATATCCAGAATTCTCAGATGTTGGTTCCTACAGTTCAAAGAATAGAAGCAACTGGAGAGAGCATCTTCCTGGTGGAAGGACTTTCCTTTTTTACTTCATTACACACATTGCTGTAGCTGTAAGCGTTAGTAGTGTTGTCTTTTTGAAGTGATCCTTTTACGAAAAGCGGAAATCAAGTATCAGGGATTTTTTTCTTTGTGTTTGTTCTTGATGAATGTCGTAAATAATACAGTAGGCGGTTAGACAGTTGAGTAGAAGCATCATAGTAGTTACATGCTATAACGCTTCCTTTATCACACTCGCTGTAACAAGACCTCCCCCTGTACTCAATCGATTTTACTGTATGTCGACTTAGGTGTTATTGTCGTTGTAGTAATATTCCAGTGTGTATTCCTGGTCGAGGATTGCCTTTGATTTCGAATTATCAGCAGTTGAAGCTTCAATTGGTTGCAGATATATTGAACAAAGTGGTTCGGAATATTTGTCCTTAAGATATCAGCTCCAACCGAAAAACACACAAACGAAACAACCAATGTTACACATTACCCAGAAATCTTCGCGTGGTAAGCCAGACTTAGGAGTAGTGTCTAAACATAGAATGTCCTATTAAGGCGGGGCCATTCACGCGCAGGCGCATTACACCTTAAAAAGTAAATATTACTTCCAAGCAGGTGCTTCCAGTTGCCAATTTGTAATTATTGATAGCATGTCGGAAAGCCAATGCTGAGAACCCGGGATCGAATCCTGGTGTGGTTGTTTATATATTTTCTTTAAGAAAAATAACTTTTCTCTTTATATATATATATATATATATACATGCATTAGGAAATCTAATAAAATTAGTGACCAAGGGCACGTGGAGGTTAGGTAAGTCAGGTACGGTGTTTTTTCACACTCGATTAACTCCTGTTTTTTCAAGCTTTCGAAAATATGACTTTCTGTGTTTAGACGCTAGTGACTTAGGGGGCTGGTTGAACACCATTCATCATCAGATTCCGTAAAAGAGAGAAGAGCCACTACTACAATGTCACTATCGGCGCAAGTACTTTTAGATACATAATTATAAAGTGCTCTGTTCGATTCCTATTTAGTTTCTCATTGTTTCCTTCTTACAATAGACACGTTTCGGGAAGCAAGAAATATTGGTTTGTGTTTTTTCTGTATCATTCACCTTTTGATTTCAATTCCATGATAAGATCTGCATTTTCAAGATATTTGGTTTCAACAGGACGACTCTACGGGAATACAACCAATGAAAAAATAAGCTTATTGCATATTGGAAAACCCTTAATGGAAAGAACAGGAAGCTGCCAATGACTTTAAATCATTGACCCCATCCGCCTACTAGTTTATTCGTCATGCTTTGAATGAAACAAATGACCTTCAGACACAGAACTAGACCAGCCAATATACAGTATGTATACATACATATATGCATGTAGAAGAAGAATTGTTAATGAATGCTTTTTCTTCACTGCCAATATCAAGGCAAACCACAATTTTCCATCGAAACTTTACGTAAGCATGCTCATCACGTTATCAGAGACGTGAATCAGTATTCAAATCCTTTGCAGCGTGTTTCACGATTCACTGTCAATCGATTAGAAGTGGAAAAATATGTTCATTAGTCTTTACATACATGATCTCTCTTGCGAATTACATTTGTATCAGTAATATTAATCACAACAATACTATACGAAGTGTTTTGGTTATAAATGTAACATGACCAAATGACTTTCTAAAATATGATATTTAATATAAACTGACTTTAACATGTTTGGCGGTGCATGAAACGGCTACGCGATCAAGCAGTACATTAAAAACCTTCTGAAAGTCACTAGCGCGTTAGTCTTTGTATCTTTGTTTAACTTTTAATGCGTAAATTAATAAGTGGAAATAATGTGTAAGATTCAGGAAATTAGACATCAAAGAACGCAATGCACAATTCTTTATGTTTGGCGAGTTTTTTTTTTGTCTATTATATATTTTATTGTCGTTTCTTGTCATGTTACTTTTTTTTAGTTTTTCTTTACGGTAAGTGTTTCTTTCAGGGAAATGACCACACAAAGCCCCGATATGTTGTCAAGTAATAGTAATAAAATATTGACCTAGTTTCTATACTCCTCAGACGGGCCAATGAAATCCTAGAGATGTACAAACCACCCCATCTCAGATAGGCTTGTTTATTGAAACTTTGTTTGCCACCATTTCGTTGGCTTAGTTGCAGACACCTTCAGGAAAAATCATGTGAACTTGGGTCTTTAAATATTTATGCTACAAAGTCTTTCAAATATCATAAGGTTTTTACAAGTTGGCTTGATGAAACGTCATAAGAATTTTGAACAAATCACCAATCAGCTAAAGAGAAAGAAATTTTCATTCAAATATTTTATATTTATTGATTTTTAGAAAAGTTTACGAAAGCTTGTTTCGTTAAGAACTTATTACCAATTCATGATTAACGAAGACTAGGATTTGAAAGTATATTACACATGCTTGTTTGAAAACATTTATATGTACAATATTTATACTACACAATCACATTTTATTTACCAATATTTTGGTTACTTTCCAATATCAAAAAATAGTAATTGTATACGATTTTCTTGTAGGATGAGGAAAAGAATAACCTCCAGGAAGCAATATGATTTTCAATATTTTGTAAACGAAAATTCTTGTTTCCTTAATTTGAGAAGAGCAACAACGTTTTTCAAATTAAACCATTGAATTTCAAGTTAGGATATTTATAAAAATATTTCCCATTATGTGTATTTTTCATTCTTTGAAAGAAAAATGAATTTATAACACTATTAATTTATAACGACAATGAAGGATGGTCTGTTATAATCTTATCAATTTACATTAGTAGAATAACCCTGTCTCTCCAAGGAGAAAGCAAAACTAGGGGAAAGCACACAAAATATAATTTCAAGTCATTCAAGAATGAAATGAAGAATCTTTATTCAAATAGTCGATCCCCAGGCTAGAATCAGTGACTTCTCCCTTTGAAGGGAACTCGAGACTGTTGAACCACCACATTTAGTTGACGCATTACTTTCATTTTCTTTGTATCGCACCTTTATTATGTCTTTATAGATTAACTTTAAGAAGTGTGTTCTTCAGGTCTAACCTGATATACAGAGAATGCCACATCTTGAGATTGATGTTTGTTCGTAGTTACAAGTTATTAATTAATTGTAACGTCCATACTAATAACCGCGGAGCGCCGTTGTAGGGTAGATCCTGGAGCGTCACCAAAAGTACAGTACATAAGAAGGTAGAGAAATCGGTTCATTTAACGTCACATATCCTAACTGGCTATGTAACCCACACAAGGGCAACGTTGTTTGGGTTGTCTACGAAGAAGGATTTCATTGATTTTGCTAAACTTTGGTGACTATGATGCAGAAAATATTGTTGTAACAGTATTTGATTCATTTTTATTAATTTATAAAAAAAGTTCACTTGAAGTATAGAGATTTATCTCCACTAACACAAACCTAGTTATTCTACTGTTTTGTGAGCGCATTAAATGCAATATTTGTTGGTACAAGTCATGTTTTCACGTTACTTATAATATCAGCAGCATTCCTGTAATGATTTCCTCTCATAGCAATCTTGTCTTCCTTATCTTTTAGTAGCACGTTCTATGTATTTTCTCTTGTCAATATTTTTTATAATTAGATTATAAGATATCAAATCAATTTCATAGAACATCTTGTTTATGCGGATTTATAGCATTACAGATCTCCTATTCCCTATTGCCCAAATGATTACTATACTCACTTTCTATGCGTGGCTGTTTTCCTTTTTCTGTTCAAGTCCCTTGAAAGTCTAATAAATGGAGCATTTCGGAGACCACTTTACCAAACGCTATAGGTCCGATCCTTAGAAGCTCACCAGCTTGTTTGGGACATAAATAATAATTCAATCAAACAATCAAAGATCGCTTTTCGCGTTCTCACGAAATTATAATAGAAATATGTTTAACTTCACATAGGCCGCAGTGGCTTAGTTGTAGAGCGCTCACCTCTGGTACATGAGGTCATCGGTTCGATCTCGGTTTGTGCCATGTGAGCTTTGAGGCGGAGAAAAACCGTGTGCGTGGTTTTTCTCAGGATATTCCAGTTTCCTTCAACTTTCTTTATTCCACATATTCTCCTATGATCACTTGCCTAAATGCCTTAGACAAAATTCAACTTCAAATGTTTAACCACACGTTTGTCAGTATTTTATAGTAACCTACCACTAGCTCATACATATGAATTATTTATACGTAATAATAGGAATGTATTCAAAAATTAATCCCCTATGAAATCTAGGGCTACGGTTGCATACTTTTTTACAGTCTTTCTGTCAGCAATTCAGTTTTCATCAGTTTTACTATGCATGGTAATTAATTTTAAGGCCTGGCTGCTACTCTTCCCAACCTTAACTCATTAAGAGTACTTAATGAGGGATGTCATCCTTAAGACATGTAACTTCTCTAGTCCAGAGAAAATAAATTGATGTGAAACTTATTAACTTGATACAAATTCAGATGATGACCTAAGTATTCAGATCGAAAATCTTAAATATCCATATAATCTCCAGCAGACAGGGAGTCACGATTATCTCAGCAGGTTCAAGTATTAATATGTTACGGTCATTTTTTTCGCAGCTAACCAGGCTTAACGTAATTTATCACTATTCTGATTTTGACCTATTTATGTAATCAACCAGTAGTGGTTACGCATGTCAGCGAAAAGATAAAAGAAGTTCTTTTCGTTTAATAATTCTTTCCTTGCGTCGATCTTCTTTCCTTTGATGACTTCTTTGTATAAAACATCAAACAAAGGATCTCTGTCACTTTCTTTGTTTTCGGAACAAAAGCATGAATCAGTCAGTTTCCAGCGCAGTACTTACAGTACCTGAATCCTTTGACTATTCTAAAGGTTTTCGTGCAGTCAATCGTAATAAGGTTGTTACTTTTTTTTATCTTAGTATTTTATTTTTCATCATTTCTTAAACTGTTAAGGTCAAGGCCAACTCGTGGACCATTTCCTTTCGGCCTTCACGCATTATGAGCATTGCTTATAACGGTCATTGCCTACAACAAGACGCTATAAGAAAATTATAAAAACGCACAACAAACAGTTTAAATCGGAACGCACACAACAAAGAAGCTAGAGAGGTAATACATAACTAAAGAAGTTATATTTAGTCCTTCAGCTGAAACATGACCTAAAATCAGGGCCAAATTAAAATGCTGCAAAAATTATAATGAACACGTTATTGTTTATTTTTAATTGAGATACTCAGTCACAGTGGTCTAGTACTTACGGTTACGGACTTCAGATTTAAATATGTGAGGAGCGCTGGTTCGAGACCTGCTGCCGTCAATCCTGCTCGACGTTCTCCATGTTTTTTCTCAGTTTCTCTTGACGAATGACCGAATTGTACGTAGACAAACGTCCTGGCTAGTTTCTTTTCTATCCCTGTCTTAGAGCTGTGATAGTCAAGAGAAGTCATCTCTTAGATTTGTGGCTGACTTAGTCCATAGCTGACTGTTCAGTCTTTCTTCTTCGGTGAGTGTGCCCTAAAAAATCAACTGGACAACCAATGTTTCCAATTCTGCACCCAACCCTCGTGGCCCAGGCGGAATGTCACGAACTTCAGATCGACAATGAATAGGTACGCGTGTTCGAACCCCACAGCCGACCATTCTGACTGAGTTGTTCCAGGTTTTCTCTACGTTTCATCAGACGAAAGCAAGACCCTGGTCGCTGCACTCCCACCCGTTACCTAACCCACTGCGATCCGTGCCAAAGACGCTAAAAGGCCATAAATAAATTCAATTCAATTTTCGATTCTACCTGTCCTGTGTCTCCTTCAACTTCCCATAAATGTATATAGCTGTAGGTTGCTATAACAATGTGAAAATGATTTTGTAATTTGCAAGTTTTTATATATTTATATGAGTCAATCATATATTGGCCTGAATCATTTTACCCGACTAAGTCCCACTTACAAATAATATCAATAGAGAGAAGTATAGGACGGAAGAGGTCAAGGGGGAGAATTATGTAGGAAGGAAGTCGCCCAGGGCCTGGTCTGAATGTACCCATCGTCGCTTAGAAACCAAAACCTTCCGAATGAGAAACCAACGCTCTACCAACTGCCGCGTCCACTCGGTTTCGTAAAGAAGTGTACCTCCTGCTTATGCAAATAGTTATTGTTCTCGGTACCGGTGCAAACGGACATAGGTTTGATTCTAAGTGGGGCTCATGGACTTTCAAGGTTAACCCTGCTTCATAACGACAATTTTTATAACTAGGTGAGGACAATTGTGAAGATCCTTTGCACTTCGGTTACGAGAGTCAGGAAAGGTGACAATGGAGTTGTTACGCTGATTATGGAATCCCCGGTTGAAAGAAAACTGTTCGGTAGACCACGACTCAATTTGGACTGTAGCACAATGTAGTTGGTTGTGCTACATGTGCACCATGTAGTTGCTTAGTTGGTTTTACAAGAGAAGTAACCAGAAAGAGTTTCCATGTAAATAAGTCAATGTTTCTTTGAAATCCGATTGCTACAAGTTTGAATTTTAATTAATTTTAAGGTCTTTAGGAATTTGAGGCTCAGGCAGGGATAGGGTAGGGAGAGGTTTGTGGTCCAGGGCACATTTTGTAGGTATCATCCCCACGTTTGACTGGTTTCAGTCACTGGATCCATCCAAGGACCTCTCGACTGCTGATTCAAGCTCTACCACTGAACAACGCGCTGGTAATTATACAAGTTTGAGATACAATCCACAATATAATTAGAGCTACTGTTGCTGAACTGAGTTGTTTTAGAGTATTTTTATTTTCTTTTTCATAAACACGCCTTAATATTATATAGTTCAAATTAAATTTTAAACGTTAAGAATACGAGATATGCACCAAAACGCTGCTTTATATAAGTAAAAGTTGTAAATAATGATAAGAAATAAAGACCCAAAAGTAAATTATACCGTTGTGTAGTTATTTATTCACATTTAAAGTCAAAATATCATCTAAAATGTTAAACCGATTCAGGAGAGTAAGAATCCACTGTGTTGATTCTTTCTGCTGATCCGACCCCCCAAAAAAGGACTAAAAATTAAGTTGTTTAAAGTGTATCAAAATTACTTATGTAGCTGGTCAATACTTTCTTCAAATTAAATGTTTTAGCTCTTCTGTCTTTATTTTGTACAAAATTACTGCTCTTATCATCCTAATTATTAAATAAGGATAACATGTTGGATCAAATAGTTGCGGAATCGTGTTTGAGAACAATTCAAAATTTATTTCAGTGTGGATGAAAACATTTTAGTAACTCATCTGTAAGAGAAAGAACAAAAAAATAATTTAAGGTATTGGTTTTGAGTCAAGGAGTATTTAAATTTAACTGATGAATTTAATTCGTCCGATGTGTTTGATTTTACTGATATATTTAATTCGTCCAATCTGTTTCTTTTCTTTTATATTTGATTTTTCTATTATATTTGAATTAAACATCAATTAGAAGTTGGATCCTCTCTGTCGAGAGACGAGCAAAGTCAATGGTTTTAAATTCTTTGTGTTCGAAAAAAAATAAATAAACAAAAGTTGCAATGATTAATGTTCGTAATTGTATGACTGACTCTTTTCATAACTGTAAAATTCCTGCACAAAATAAAATGCTAGTTTACAAATATGCAGAAAAAGAATGTTTTGTTCCATGAAAAGCAAAGCGTTTGAGCAGAACACAAATAAAGGTTTCGAGTATTTCGTAGTTTGTTCTAGAATGTGAAATAATTGTTCAAATTTAAAAGAAAAGCCGAAAACTTCCTATGTTTTCCCAGAAAATACAGTTTAATATATTGAAGAACTTCTTTAACTTACAACTATATATAAAACTTTTGAAGATTTTGGAGAAAATGAGTGTTAATTTGTTGCTTTCAAATGTTTAAGGAACAATTAGCGACATTTTAAAGTGAAATTTAATTCTTCATCTCACTCAGCTCAGTCAGTCACAGTCTACTTTCTAAATTCATTCTACGACGACCAAAATCAATTTATTTCAAAACAGTTTGGTTTACACACTATGTTTATTAAGGCTATTTTGCTTGTTTTACCTGTATAGTAACCTTAGGAAATTTGTTGGTCGATTCTGATATACGCTGCATTGACATTTTCGAACTTTTTCTGGTCTCAGCCAAAGTTGCTTAAAGACCATAAATAAATTTTAATTATTTCTTTGCAAATTTTAAGCTATTAATTTCTTGCGCAGCAGGCAATGATGATGAATTTTTCTATGGTTAATATTTGTTAGAGATTGCTATAATTATTTTCTGCAGTATAAGTTCCCTGCAATTTCTTTATCATATACTATAAAAAATAAATTACATAATTTCAATTGCTAGCACATGTTTTCAAAATTGTTTTAATTGGAATTCCTTTCCAAACCTCCTTTTATAATTACCATCTCAAGCATTTCTGCTTCTAGTTTCTACCTATCGAACGTAGTCTTAAGCAACAAGTTTTAATTACTTCGGCACCACAAAACATTTCAAATTTTCTGTAATAATATATTTTCTTGATTGTAAGATTAGAGTAAGAGGTGGAAATTTCGAAGTAAGTGAATGTAAAAAAATAGTTTTATTGGAGCATACGCCCACTCTTCCACTAGTAGAATGTTAATCTGGAGAGTAAAAATTAGCTCTTATAAACTTTAGTATCCAGTTTTTACTAGTTTTCTTTGCTAAACTTTCACCTGTCAATATTTTTTCTAGTTTGCATAAGTAAGGTGCACCAAAAAGGTAGTAATTTACTTATGCAGTTCTTACAAATTAAAAAAAATCATTATCCTTTGAAAAAAAAAAACCTGAAACACGAGTCAGCCTAAGCTGAAGTGTTAAATATTTGCAATGTTGCCGTTCTCTTAAGATATTTTAAAGAGGAAGAGCTAGAAAAAATATGAAAAAGAAACATAAGGAACGTGTTGTTTGAAGATTTGCTTGTAAGGAAAGAGGACAAAGAAGACAGCATGGGAAAAGCAGTGAAGCAAATTATGAGTTGGGAAGTGTCCCATTTTGTTCAAATACTATTACGAGGTTGATATCCACGAATATCAAACCACGAATTTCAAACAAGAAAAAAAGATTCGTTTCGTTTTCCATTCAATTCACGACATATTTTTTTAAAAAATAAGAGAGATTCCTCCCATTTCCAATCATAAAACTTTTTGACTATTTGATAACTTTTTCTCTTCCGCCTACTCCCAAAGGTTTTGTTCATATTTTCTTCTTTTTTTTATTCAGTGATTTGTCGTCATTCATTGGACCGCTGTTAAACCCCCACGACTGTGTGGAAAGTGGTGCAATATTTTTCTCATAAGGCGTGGTGAGAATTTTTTGTAATCCAAGTTCTTAATCACGCGCAACGATTTATTAAAGACATTTCCTATATCTTGTTTTCATTTTGTTCTTCCCCGCCGTTAATTTGTTTCTGTTTGTTATCTTTTTTTTCCATAGGGAGGCTGAGCTTTGAGAGAGCTCTTATAACGAATAAATGAGACATTAACTTCCTAGTGTCGACAGCCATTATCACTAATCTAGAGTTAAGGGAAGGGAACGATAAATATTCTTATTGAGTCATGTTCTGATTTACAGCCTTGATTTCGTTTCTTCTCGCCTTAATAATCTTAGCAAACACTAGTTACATAAACATCGTTCGTTTAGAATTGTTCTCAAACTGATTAAGATATTCAGATATAATGTTTCACATGGAAACTAGAATGTGAAACTCAAGAATTACTTAATCTTTTCGTTCGTGAACAGTGATTAATAAGCGTTTCTAACAAAGTGTAGATTTGTATTTTCTTACATTATAACATTTATCGATTTGTACTGATTGATTGAATTTAGATTTAATTTCTAAATGAGCTTGTGTTACAGTTTTCAATAAAGTGGGCTCCGAACCATTCCGCGCAATCCCTCATGGGACTTGAACCCGCAACTACCCGCACGAAAGCGAGTATTGCAACCTCTTGGTCAAACAGGGATTGCCTGCGATTTGCTTTGTTTCATAATCAATTAAATAAATTGTAGTATTAGTACTAAACCTAGTAAACAAGTTGTTTGATATTTGTTATTTCGGAATACGTGTCGAAATTATCTCACTGCTAAGTTATTTTGTGAAGAATTGTGAACAATCAACCTTCCGTTCATAGAACTTAAAGAATCACAAGTACAGCTTTCTTGTATTTTTTTATTTTGCAAGTTCTGCTTACTATGGAGGTCTTAAAAATGTCTAACTGATAATACAAAATGTTCAATCCAAGCTTGCCGAATGTATTTTACGTAATTTATAGTTCTACGCTCAAGACGATACCTTACTTTCATGTTTGGATTCTGTATTGCTTGCCAAATAATAGAGGTATATCAATACTGTCCAGTTAAGAATATAAAACAATTGTCTATACCTCCCCATAGGTATTGGTCAAGTGTATCTATATCTCGAATTTTGTAACCTTGCGATCAAAACTACATTTTTTTTTTTTTTTTTGTTATTTGAAGTTTGTATAGCCTATAGTAAATATACAATAACCAAAAATAATAATATTCAATCAAACGCTTGATTAAATTCTTCCTGGAAAACAGTATTTATATACTCATAAGTACACTGGGGGATTGCTTTAAAAAGAAGATACGTATATGTGACTCTATACTGCAAAAATAGTACCCATGACTAGTGGGTACAAAATACCAAGTTTGTACCCATAATTTTTGAGAGGCAGTGGCGAACCCAGGGTTGGGTTTACAGGGGCGGTTCTTTGCCTCCCAATTCTTGGGAGGAAACAGAGTAATAGAAACGAAAACGAAGGTAAAATATAAATCTCTGGGTTCGTCACTGCCTCTGAAAAATAGGCGGTACAATGTCGTTTTTGTTTCTATTAATCTGTTTCCTCCCAAACACTGGGAGGCAAAGAACCGCCCCTGTAAACCTAACCCTAGGTTCGCTACTGCCTCTAAAAATTTATGAGTACAAACTTGGCATTTTGTACCCACTAGTCATGGCTACTGCTTTGCAGTGTACATTGTCATCGTCCGAGATTCAAGATATTTTGTTGGGATCTTTAAATTTTGTATCATTTCAAGTAGATGACATCATTTAGGCTTCCAATAGGAATTACATTTTTAAGTTTTGCTTTCAAAGGTTTTATGGCTTTTAGGTATCTATTGCTCCAGGTAAGGTTGTTACCATATATTCCATCTAAAGTCCTAGAATTAAAAACTACGTACTCACGTGAGCCCACGACAACTGAATCGTACAGGGCAAGAAGGGGTATGTGCATAAAAATGATTTCTCGTGAAACGCATTTTAAAGTCCAACTCACCCCCATTTACTCCCATGTATTTCATATTACATTAAAACGGCTATAACTTGGGGATTTTTTTGGCTTTTGGATTGAAATTTTCTGAGCATTTAGCTGTAGTACTTGTTACGAGTGCAAACTCATTTTTTTAGTGCACATTCCCCCTTCTTTTCCTGTACGCTTCAGTTATGAGATATATCCTTGAATATAATGTATATCAAAATTACTTGTGTGTCGGAATTGCTTACGTTTATCATGTGTCTATTAAATGAAATAGTCAATTAAACCACAGTATTTCTGATTACTCACACGTAGTCAATTCGACAGAAAGATATTACGTATTTTGTTATTTTTTTCTCTACATATTTTTCCGCTTGAAATACAAATCATGGCTTGCATGTATTATTACCCAAAATTAGATGTTACTTGCAAACGTAATTATGTAGCTACGCAAGCCAATTTTTACTCAAATATGTTTGAGATCTTATTGGCAAAGACCTTTGATGCCTAAAGCACTCTTCAAAGTGTGTCTTTTATTTTCAGTGAAGCAAGAGTATCTTCTTGTTAAAGCAATCCCCAAATGTACTTATGAATACATAAATTTTGGTTTCCCGAAAGCAGTAATCAAGCGTTTGATTGAATAACATTAATTTTTATTATTCAAGAAGGCAAGTGTACAAGTGCACGTTATTTGGAATGCACAAAAAAAAAAAAAGATGACGGTCCTTCATTGAAGAGAAAGTTAAAAAAAATAAATAATGTGGATAACTTTAGGTGTCAATCAAGGTGACCTGTAACTAAAACGTCAAAAAAAAAGTAATTCACATAGTAATTGAAAGTGTCACAAAACTTATGCATGGTGAATGTCTTCCTCGTTGAAGTATTAAGTAAGTGTATTTTTCCTTTCATTTAACCAGAGGCAATGCAGTTTTTTGGAATAATGTAATCAAAGTTTACTGTTTCCACTGGGCAACCTTCTGCTCGATTTTTTTGCAAGAACCTTTCTCTTTCTTGAGAAAACAAGCTGTTTCTGACTACTTAAACTGTAAGATTGCAAGGTAAAAGGAATTTAAGGTGGCACAGGGAGAGGTGAGGTGAGTGAATGCTGAAAGCAATTACCGTTTACCTATTTCCATTCAGATAATTATGTTGCCATCTAGTTAAAACAAAGGTCCCTTTTTTCAACGAAGACAGTTGAGAAAGTATACTGTATACAACAAAGCTCCTTTTTCAAAAGAAAGAAAAAAAATAGCTCTACAATATAATGTAACATTTCGTGCTTTAGTTGGTACCAAATAAAATTAGACTTACACGTGTGCTGAGCACGGCGAAGCAATTTTTTGGATTTCGTTTTGCAAATGAAAGAGTTACGCGAAGGAATGTATTGTTCTTGAGGGAACGTTTGAAGGCTATTATCCACGTAGGTTTTCCCCTTCATTAAATTTTTATAGACCTAGATTGAAATGCTTATTTAATAAAATAACAATTATTCATATTTGTTATTTGCATTCAAGGAATTAGATATACGAGGTCTTCCGAAAGTACTATCTTCCGCGTGTAAACCAAAGCTCTTGAAGTGGAAGAAACTGCATCAAAAGCTATTGGAAGAAACTCTTTCAATGCTTTTGTTTCATGAAAGCTGGCGGGAAGATACCATCAAATTGTATGTGGAATTCAAGGAATTGGTTTCCAGAAGTAACGAACTCGGTAAAATCAATCGCTCACATCTGGTACTGCTGTCTATATCAGCGTTCCGCAAACTATTTTCAAATGCGGACCAGTTTCATTAGTTGTAGGTTCCCTGTGCCTGCACAAAGGTAGGTCTCGAGGACCACCTGTGGTCCGCTTTCCTTACCACTTTCCAACCTTTACACTTTCCTTACAACATATACAGTATGTTTACAAAAAAAGACTACAAACTCAGCCACTGTGTACATGTTTAAATGTTTTATCTTATGGTCTGAGCCAAAATTGTCTGAAGGGTATGAATAAAACTAAGTCAGAATTCAATCTATTTAACAAGGTGATTTTCGCAATTAGTTTGGAGTAAGAGCTAGAAATTAGAATAATTGAGTCCATCATTTTGAAACAAGATAACTGGTTCATCTTAAGAGAGAACTTTCTTGTGCCTAGAAGCATGCATTTTGGAATAAATGGTATTTCTTACATGTATAGTCAATTTTGTGATTTCTAATACACTTAGTCAATTTACCTCACATAGATTGACGTTATGCCTGAGTAGCACAGTCATATAAACCTTTAACGCCTTTCATCACTAGTTCACAGAAACAGTTTTATTTATTATTATTATTATTTTTTGCGGTGAACAAAAATAAAACATAAATTATTATAGGTAAGCATAACGTTCATAAGTATATGGAAATATAGTAATAAATACATTTGCTGGACATCAAGGATTACTCCACAACCACATAAACCGGAAATAGTGTGAAATTGTAGTAGCAATTGTATTTTGTTTCGAGAACAAGCAAGTTGAATAAGTAGTCTCAATTACGACCTACAGGATTACATTAAAAAAAATCTAAAGTTAGTGCATTTTGCTATCATTACATGAGTAACTCAGTTACAAAACGTAGTATGTCTACTCCGGAATTTTCACACGATGCTAGAGATTTTGCAATTTTTTTACCTGGGAATGAATTTTCTCTTAAGATTTAAAAGGTAAATAATAAGGTTTTTACTCTGATCATAAGCTAATATTCAAGCTAAGTTTTGCAGAATCTATGAATACTAAATAATATATCATTTTTCTAATTTTTGGACATAGTAGATTTTGCAATTGGATCATTTAGATTACAGTTTATGGTAAAGATAAATAAATAAGTAGTCAGTAAAAGTAAATTACATGAATGTGACGATACGTATTTTAGGACTAAGTTTTGGCGCTTCATTTGGTTTCGTTGCGCATAGCTCGCATGTTTCCAAAAAAAAAAAAAACTTCATCAGTTACCTCTTTTAATGTAAAGAAAGTTTCGTGTGCTGGATATCCAGAGGATTTACACCATCTCTTCTTCTTTGTTATGACCAAGAACGCCAATCCCCGGGGAGGTGCTTTGGGGGCCCGGGACCCCCGAAGTCGAACTGGGCCCCTCCTAATGGGGGTTCAAAAGATAAGGTGAAGTCGGTTTTCCTATTTCTACAGTACATGGTCATTCGTCTTCCCCTTCTATTAAGCTTATCTCCCTTTGGCAAATCTATTTCATTGATAAATCCTTCCCTGAAACTCGTGTGCTACAGTTCTTATATAAATTACATCACATATAATCCCCCTCCCCTGGCAAAAGGAGTTAATTCGTGCATGCTTGTGTTGTTTCTGGAGTTTCGTGCATAAAATCGATAAAGACCATTTTTTTAAAAAATGAAAAGAAGAATGAAAGAAAAATTAAAACGTCATTTTCTGTTGTTTAAGGATCATTCAACGTGATTTTGTCATATACAAACGTAATTTAAAAATGTCCAAAGAAAATAAGCGACAAGAACTGACACAAAAGTAGGAGTAGACTTACACTAGGAAATATATCCTTCAAACTGCTGTTTGGATGCAATTATTGTTCACCGTTAATACCGTAATTTTAGTTTCTAATACAACATATAGATAGGGAAACTATATACAACGGGTAAAAAAAGTATCTGGAAAAGTTCAACAAAGAGGAAGAACAGACTATCACACGTAAAACATGTCCCCCTTGCCCTTTCATAATAATTTGGATGCCTTAGATAGAATACCAAATCACACTTGGTTGTTATTCGAACCACCAAACACCAACATTTGAGGCTACTCACCACTAAATACTCTCAGTATTTCATTTTCCTCCACCATAGCTGCATTCCCTCATATGTATTTGAATTTCAGTAAATCCAAGACAGTGGAATGTAAATTTGAAAGAAACTTTATAATTTATTTCCTTTGATGAACAGGTTTAATAATGATCGTAACAGGTTTTTGAATCCAATTACATTAAGAAAAGTAGAAATAGCAAAATCAGCGCATGTAAGAGAAACACTTAACTATTCGTTGCCTACCAATCGCATCTAAGCATGCTTTGCTCAGCATTTATCAGGAAATATACACCTTCACGTGTGCTAAAATTGATATGTAAAACCCCACATACACGCAGCAGCAGCTACATACTTACCCTGAAGTAATGGATTTCCTTACCACAAATTAGGAATGAAAGCTGCTGTGGCAGTAGAAAATTGTATCAATAGTATAAATCAGCAATGTTGTAAAAATATCAACAAAACCACATAGAAAGTCGGAAAAGAAGAAAAAATAAGAACATACTGTATAATATGACGTCTCTGAATGAAGTATCATTGAAACGTCAGATATGCATAAGCTGGCTACATATCAACATTTTTTTGCTTAAAAAGTTTCAGAAATAATGATAGGCTTTCCTTCGGTTTCAACAATAGGTGTTGCTGGTGGTCAAGGTTGATTATTGAGGTCGTTGTTAACCAAGGCTTCCGTCAGCTTTCCAACAGAGATGTCAGGTGGCTATCGTTGAAATGGAACTTTCGTTCTACGAGAAGAAAGAGAAGAAAAAACGCAGATAACTAACTGCTTTCTCATGTAACGGAAAAGTCATAAGGTTCGGATGTGAACTGTACAATGTATGACAGCATGTGCCTGTGAGTAAAAGATTCCAAATCTATATCGGCCATGATGATAGATACTATTGCTGATGTGCTTGCACCTAGCAGCTGATGTCAATGAATGAAGGAATGACAGATAATAAAAAGCGAGAGATTCAACACTTTCCATTCTTTTTTGTCAATAATATATATTATCATTAGGAAAAACTACAATCACAATAAAATAATAATGATTCAACACCAAGAAACTAGGTTACTTTACATGTTTGGTGACTTTAACGCTTGAATGGAAAAGTAGCACTTTCTTTGTCTTGTCTTTCAGCTGAATTTTAAAGTAAATTTCGGTTTAATTTTCTTTTCTTTAAGCTAACCATCAAAGTCTGAATAAGTGTGTGGGCTCAAAGAACATTGAGGGCAACTTGAATATTATTCCTTCCTTCGTTTCTTCTAGCAGAAAATTGACAAAGAAACATCAGAAATGATGTACTGTGTTATTCCATTTTAATATGTAATGTTCATATTTAAAAGAAGGTAGTGAAGCATATAACACATCTAGCCCTAATATTAACGTTTGCGAAAGAATGCAGTAATTCTAACACTTTTCAAAAATTATATAGAATTGATGTATGATCAAAACTTGAATATTCAATCATCATATATCCTTAGCTCAGTTAAAGCGTTGGTTTCGCATTCGGGAGGCTCTGGGTTTGATATCAGCGTTCCACCATCCTGACTGAGATTTTCGAGGTCTTCTCCTCAGTCACACGAAGACTACAGGGACGGTACTTTCAACTTAGGCTCTGGCCAACTTCTTGCTACATACTTTCCCATACCCTTAAACCATAGATGCCTCAGTAATTTGTTCACATGTACTCAGAGCATTTTAAAAACAAATTTCGACTACCTCGAAAAACTTGAAACGTTTGGATTTGGTTCAGAAACAGGATGACACTGAAAACTATCTTAGTTAAAACATTGATATTAAAAAAAAAAAAATGCCCAGTTTAGTAAACGAACCCAAACTCGAATATTTTCTGCATTATCCATTTCTCCAGATAAACAGTACGTTGCTTTCAACCAAATATAACTTGTTACACAGTGAGGTTTAAGACTATTTTTTCTTTGATGTGAAATAACTTTTAATGTGTTTATGCTTATGAACAAATGTGTTACACGATTAAATATTTAAGTTAAAACTATTAAAAAAAACATGAGTTAATTAACTGTGTATTTGTCTTCTCTTTTCAGGTAATTCAGGTAAGCATTCAGAAATTCAAATAAGTTAGAAATCCTGCCTTAGTGGTTTGTATCTGATCTGGTAACACGTAAGTACAGAGTTGATAAATTTTATTTTATTATTAACTTAAGTAAAAAGAAAACAGAAGCTATTGTATTATGCAATATTATAAATTTATTTTAACCTCGAACAAATTCACATTTCTTCTCTCACAATTTTTTTCTCAGTTTAATAGTTATCGGTTTAACAACCTTAACAACCTCTCATTTGACTGGGAGTCCTTCCAAATTTCTTCCGAAGTATTATATTTTGCACTTCCTCTAAATGAGGGCTCTAGAAGCCAAGGTGTAAACGTGACATTAAAAGAAATGAGTTAAATGCACAGCGGATATAAAAATGGGCAAGTCTGTTTGAAGGTAAAGATATATAAGTAAATTTCCCATTCAATGTTTCACTTCGAGAGTCCCTTAATTAACCTCTTACTCATGTTGAAATACTGTTTGGAAGTTGGAACACAAGGGATATAAGTGCACCTGTACCTCTTTACAACTGAAAGATGCCAACAATACAAATTATTATAGTCTGATCACTGGAGATCGAAACCAGGTTCTCTGGAATTTAAGGAGTGCTCCCTTTTTTCATCGCTTTTATCCTCTATGTTTCAAACTTCATTCACTACGTTAGATGTCAAGCGGTATAGGTGTCGCTTGTTATTAATCAATATTACTTTGCAACGCACAAATGTTTCTGATCAGGTAATCAGACAATAGTACAGGAATTACTGCACAACAACCAAAATTGTTAGAATTCGATTCATTTTATTACTACAGCTGTTCAACTTTGTACTCAATTTACTCAAAATCAAGTTTACTGCACTTGTATCCCTTTGCTTCTAGGGTCGACAAATAATATCTCATATATTTAATGGGAATGATCATTAGAGTTTTGTAAGTCGTATCGGCTATGAATTTTTAAATCAGTTTATTATTACACTTTATTAAGTTAATTTCACTGTTTCCTAATGCTCTCTATTTCATCGTATTTTTGCATTCCTATCCCTCGCATCCTGTTTGATTCTTTACGGATTTCTTATTAGGTTTTCTTACCTGTTTCATAGTAACCTGATTCTATTTTATATTTCCTTTCATTTTCTAAAAAAAAACGATAGTAACCCACTCTTTCATGTTTTTTTCTTCTTCATGATTCCTATCCCATTTTCTGCTTCATCAAGCATAAATGAAATGTGAGTATACACAAAAAAATTAAAATGTGTAGTCTTCTGCTCAGTTATTCTCCTACTACAGTCATATTATGATCAGAATAGCTGTCCGTTCTAAAAGAAGATTTAATATTCTTCAATCAATTTGAAATTCTCTCTGTTTACAATGTTATAAAATTAATTTTTTTTGTTGTTGTTGTTTAATTTTGAGGCATTGCTGAAGTTGCAAGTACAGCCTATAGAACGTAAAGGGGTAGTCTCCCTCAGCAAATGACCCTCTTGATACGCAGGATAGTGACATTTACATCAGGATGACAGCCAACAAGACTCGAACCTCCGTGTTTGCGAAGTACGGTTGTGAAATTTTTGACCGTAGCCGCTTGACCACAGTGACTGTACTTTTCGCTTTCATTTTTTCTTTTACATTTTTTAACACGTTTACCTGATACGAGTGAACATTTCAGAAACATTTATCTCTTATAATAAGTTAAAAATATATAGTAATATTGTGAATTCATGATAGTTGCACAAATCTTCCATTAGGATAGCAAAGCAAAAGTTGTTTCTCTCGTTTACCTTAAGCAAACATGATATAGCATTGCTTATAGTGATATCTACAGAAGTTCTCTGTAAGGGAATAAACCGAAATTTTCACAGCCAGAAGAGTTTCGAAAGACGGGATCTACTAGCAGGCTTCATTATTGTTTGGGAAACTAATATCCTTGTATTTGAATTATTAAATATTTCTAAACACATAAATAAACAGTAAATTGCATTATTGCACAAAACTATCTGACCTCTATATCACTTTCTAAACACATTACCATTTATTTTTTTGCACTCAAAAGACCTTCTACCAACGACATAAATTAATAATGATATACTTAGATTTAGGTAAAAAAAAAAGGAGATTTCTATAGTGCATATTACCGTTATTAACTGGGGTGTAACTGAAGCGAATGTCCAGGGAGAGGCTCCAGGCTTCACACTTGAGTACGGTCAAGAGTGAAAGGAAGTAAGTGTATTCTTTATGTAAAAAGTACAATTATTAACTAAACAATTTTTGTAATTGTATGGTTTGTTTCCCGCAGTATCTGTTACAAGCTGTTTTGTAATTAGTTGTTCAAGGCGTGTGCAGTTTGCCAATAGTAATTTCGAGTATCAATACCATACATGGGAACTGCGTTCAAAACTATTTTTTAAATAAAATTAATTCTCTCTTTAATTGCATATTATTGTTATTTCACTCGCGTAATACTTTCATTTAATTCGGTGAAACTACTTAAAACTATTTCAAAGCAAGTCAAGATAGAAAAAGTAACCTCCAGTTGTATAACTAAATGTATGCTTGCTTAGCAGGACAATTACTTGTCTTTACCAGTTTAATACTCTACTTGTCGCGTATTTTAAAAATATACTTTATTGTGAATAGCAAATGAGTATGAATATGTCGTAAGTAGTATTATACTACGGTGGGATTGAGCCGAAGTCAGCGAGCTCGTATACCAATTTATAGTTCGTAATCATTTCCAAATCTATAACTAAAAGCACTGTTAAACTATTGACAAAGTAAAAGAACGTCGTAATAGAGTGCAATCTCTGCATATACTGTAAGAATGAAAACCTCACTGTGGATGAATGTCGCTCCACATTATGGACACCTATGTAGCGAAGATCATTTAAGAAGCTACCACATAATAACTACGGCATGGATGCGTTTATATTGAGGCATAGCAGTAGCGGATTTTGTTTTTAATCCGTCGTTGGTCGCGCTCTTAAAAATCACGTCGTTGGACGCGGGTGAGCGCTGCGCTCACCTTAATTTACTATCTATATGCTTATCCTTATTTAATTGCGCATTTGATTATTGTGTTTTATTTTATTTTTTATGACTTTATAAAACCTATTTCTACATTTTACACCAAAATATTTATACTTTCTTAACACATTTCATACATAAAGCTAGATATTGAAATATGTTGTTCATCAAATATACAGGGTGATTCAAGTTCTTCGACACGCTTTATTTTAAAACATGGCAGGAAAATGTAAAATATGTTAATGGAAGGTGGTATTAACGATGGGTGACCTAGTAAATGTAGGGTAAACTGTGACCATCGCCGACATTTTGAATGCAAGTTCGAAATTTTAAATGAGAAGTGGGTCATGTTGCATATCAAATAACACTGGCGTGATCTCAGGAATTCAAAAATGTAATTGTTTCTTTGATATGTTGTGTGGTTTGCAAGTTACAAACACTCACATTTTGAAAACTGCCTACCTACGGCTCGCCTTAGAATATGTTCTGTGTGGTGGCCATCACGTCTAATGCACAAACGTGGCCGCCGTATTCTCCCCGGTTGCGATGTTGAAATAAATTTTTACAAGAATCTCTTGCACTAACTACGATGCTAAGGGAGTGGACATGAAGGATTAAAAGATATGAAGAGATATAATCCAAATATGTCTTATTTCCCTGAGTGAAAGCAAATCGCTAAGAAATATACTGTGCTGCAGAATAAATTCTTCATTGTAAGAAACTTCACGTTTATTGATAACACTAGACACAATAACTTATACAGAAGAGTT
>JAGDQP010032143.1:6596-21492 GCA_022664845.1 Lepisma saccharinum
GTTCGCATTGTAATAAATAGGGTATACATTGACAAAAACGTCTGTTTCTCTCGTTGCAGTTCTCAGCATGTTTGTTTTAGTGACGTGAAGTGATTTCGCCGCGATTTGTATACCAGAGAGCAATCATGCAATTGGAGGAAGGAGAAGGAGACAAAGATGAATTGGGCGAGAGTAAGTAAACATTTCTTTTCTATTTTGTGGTTTCTATTATTAAAATAGAATGGTTTACGCATTTAAAGCTGTGAATGGTACTTTGTTTTCTCGAATTTAGAAAGTTAAATAACTTTGAGGCGACAAAATAACAAGGTGCACGTAACATTCTGAAATGCAAATGATTTTGATAACATGAAAATGTTAGTATTCTGAATTTAAATTAATTTATGGCTTTTAGGCAACTTTGACTTAGACTGGAATAGGGTAGAGAAAGGATGTGGGGGAGCAAGTCAGCCAGGGCACTAATTTGATATACAATACCGGATTGAGTGATTGAGGAAAACACCTAAAAAACTTCAGTCAGAATGAGCGGCCCCTGGGATTGTTCCTAGGGCCTAAAGTTTTAGAATGGTGGCATTCGTATGCTAAACTTTTCGTGTGTTCATAACTGTATAAGAATAAAAAGTGGATGATATTGTAAGGTTTCAAGGAACTTCATACATATATTCGTTACTTGATACTATAGTGATGAACATTCGTAGACGTGAAAGAAGGTTAGGATATAGCTCTGAGAAAGAGAAGTGCAAATTGCGCAACATCTAAAATAAAAATACTCCGTAGCAGATCGAGATGGAGGTGTGATAATAAAACTAAAATCTTGCTGAAAGAAGTACAGTAATTAAACGGTTGCATTCTTATAATAAAGCCCAGTGGCTGTCGTAAGTCTTTCTGTTAAGCTAAACTGTTTCGTATAAAATTACTTGGGCTGCGTTTTCAGTTTGATAACATTGAGATGCTGTGAAGTTCAGAGAAAATTGGAAATAGAAATTGTTTTGCGTAGTTGTTTCTACATGATGAAAATGAAAAAATGTGTTTTATTGTTGATGTTGTCTTTACGATTAATTAATGTTTGTTAGTTGTTTTTTTTTTTTTAAAGTCACTATTTCTCCCTGGATAAGTATCTGAAATGTAATGGTATTTTCCGTTTTTTTTTCCGAGTTTTTTTATAATTCGAATTCAGCATTTAAGATTGGTTCTTGGAAGATGTGCATTCTTCATCACAGTTAGGAGTAAGTAGTATAGGGTTTTAAAATCGAGAAGGTTCTTGTCGCTAAATTGATAAGACCATATAGGAGTTACGTCTTAGCGTAGAGTTCTTTGTCTTGCTTATTATGATTCTTAAAACAATGAAGTGACAAGATATGTGAATTCTGTACCTCTGAACAGTTCCGTGCCTTTTAGCAAGTGAAAAATTGTCACATGCTCTTGCGTCAGCGTATGTGTAGTACAGAGGGAAAGTTTCATTTAATGATATTGGATGTCTTACTCTTTTTGTAGACAGCTGCACAAAGCTGGAGAGTAAGTTCTTATCTTTTTTATCACATTTTAGAACATAATCACTGTAACGCTGTTAATAGAACTTTTGCCAACAGTGCATACAACAGTATTTCCATATATCTTTATATGTACTTACTTTTTGTGTTGCTTGTAGTTCCAGTGTTTGGTAATCACTAATCACATAACGATTATGTACGATATGACCGTAATGTTTCGTTGTTTTAAAATTGTACGAGCTTCCTCAGGGCATAAAATAATACTATACACATGTATCAAGTAGAAAAAGGGGAAATATAGTATGTACAAACTAAAGAGAAGTATAAGTTAGAGAAAAATATACAATTATGTTAACAATAAACCATGTTTGTGTTTTAAAAACAAGGCTGCTGGATGAGGAGGTAAGTTAGTTCCTATGGAAAATGTACGAAAATTGTGATACTTTTGAGGGGAAGGGGGAATTTGCGATGGTAAATGCTTGTGGTAATGCAGACGTAGCCATTTGTCCTACAGGAAAGTGGGGCTCTTTTTGAAAATCAATGAAAAATTATTCAAACTGGAATATAAGGTCAGATATAATCCAGCATATGAAACGTACAGTGAAATTTAGATCCTATGAAAAAATTAATACCAATGAACCGGCAATTGTCATATATTTGACATTATAAAGGGGCTACTTTGAACAGAGACTTTTCCTTTCTTTTTTTCATAAAAAAAATATTAGTTTTTCTACTTGTTATGGTGGTCATATAACACATATACAAACACTTTTCCTCTTTAAAACCCCCTGTTTGTCAATAAACTACATTATTTGTGGTTTCATATCTGAATTTTTCTTCAAATGTTGTTATAAAATAACCTCACTTTACTGTATTTACGTTAGTGTGTTGAACTATTAGGATCGTTGGAGATTCTGTAAATAAAGAATTAAAGGATATTTAAATTGATCTGATTAAATTTACGTTGCGCGGACCAAATTCTGAACTTGGCTTGACCTTGGCAGTTTATCCTCGCTGACACCGAATTGCATAACAATATGGCGATTGGATGTATTTGCTTCACCAGGTGATGAAAGGTAGGGTAAAAGTGTGCAGGGATAAATGAAGCCGTCCAACAAGTTAGCCTCTGTCCGTGCTCTATGTCGGTGGAATAACAAATGGCGGTTCTGAATGGAAACAAGGTAAGTACAATGTTGCCACAGGATATTGCGATATAGAATGTTGTTACCAGCTACTGAAACTAAAGAATTTGGTAGAAAAACTGTATGCTTTTACAAAGATTGATTAGAGATAAGTTTGCTTTGATAGACAAATATTCGAATATGCTTTTGAAAAACGTCAGCAATTAGTACAAGGCTTGCCAGCTCCCATATGTAATAAGACAGAGACATACCCTTGTACAAATGTACCGGTAACATAAATTTGAAACAAGCAGGTTAGTTAGGAAGATATGAAATCTGGGAGGTGGATGGTTATTTTTCCAGTCCGACATTAGCAGGAACAAAATTGAAGACTGCGTTGAAAACATGACAGATACTGAAGTCCTTACCATATATCTACCATTATTTGTAAAAGGCTTATTATAGGCGATTCCACATAGAAAACCATTTTATCTGTTTGGTTGAAAGGACAGTAGATTGCTACCTTACCCTACCTATAAAGATAGGTTAACGACTGCTTGTACAGTTTAGGTTTCACTGTTAATAAAGTGATGAGGTACAAAGAAAGGTAAGTGCAACAACTTTCTGAGCAGCTTGCTAAAACAGTTCAAAACTTGTTAAATAACAGTAAGTTGTGGCCTATTAAAGCTGACAAAGTAAACAAATATGTAATTCTGACTCAGAAATACTATATACGAAAAATAACAGGACAAGTGTATGAAACACTCAACAAGAACCCTATCAACAATATTAATATAAAAACACGTAAACTGATAAAATGTTCACTTTTTGCGATAATAGGTTACAAAACCTATTGATAGTTTCTGCACCATCAATACCTGTTATATATGGCTAACCAAAACCCATAAAAGGACGTACTGTTCAGTTTCAGATGAATCATTTCTCGTAGACAACCCCCAACCTGTAAACTAGCCAAATGGTTGGCAAACTTATTGAGTAAACATAGGAACCAATTTAAACAGTACAAAACTCTACAGAAATGAACGAACAGGTTAATGTCCACTTCATTTGTTAATGTGGACAGAGTAAAAATGACCTCCATTAATATCGTAGATATGTTTCCATCCATACCGACAGAACTTACAATATCGTGCAGTGATTTTTTTTTTTACGCAGGAATAAATATACAAAGTTAAAATGCAAGAAATTATACAATTACTCGGTTTTTGCCTACATAATATGAAGACCATTTTTATGAACAAAACAGTGGCTTAGCTGTGGGAAGTCCCTTGTCCCCTATAATATCCGAAATAGTTTAGCAGCATTTCGAATGTGAAATTTTAAGTAATCCTAAGTTAAAAACCACCAGATATTACCGTTATATCTTTATTTCTTTATATTAAAGACAAACAAATATAATTTCTACTTGAAAAGCTAAACAGTATTGACAGTAATATTAAGTTTACAAAAGAACTTTAAATCAGTGAGATTATTAGTTTCCATGATTTACAGATATTTAGACAAAATAACAAATGTCACACTACATTAT
This sequence comes from Lepisma saccharinum, assembly GCA_022664845.1. Lineage (NCBI taxonomy): Eukaryota > Metazoa > Arthropoda > Insecta > Zygentoma > Lepismatidae > Lepisma > Lepisma saccharinum. The sequence goes on from JAGDQP010032143.1 coordinate 10,754, forward strand.
ACCAGAAACCTCAGAAGAACATTATATACACGCTAAATCAGGTCATCCTGCACAGATAAAATCTAATATTTGGCTCAGTTTCTTTTTGCCCGTCCTCAACCTTTGCATTGCAAAAACGATTTAAATACGGAGTTGGGTAAATAATCCGCATAGGACAACAGAATGGTTACCATAGATACACACTGTTGAAATCAAGCACTATAAAAGCAGATAAACGAAACGAGTATCCAAAGATGATGATAAAACATGAATAGGTTTTCACTTGTTCCAACCTGTTACCGACAAACTGAAACGAATTTTTGTCAAAAATACGTTAAAACCTGCCTTGAAATCACCGAAAACATTAAACAAAAATTTTACTAAATTTACAAATTATGTTCCAAATAACACCGAATATGTAGTTTACCAGATCACTTGCCAGTGTAAGGACCAGTATATCGGAATGACTAAGCAGAACCTTAATACCAGGCTCATAGAGCATATTAGAGATGCCAAAATAATGAATGCACTTCTCACATCTGATCTCTCACAACACCTGAAAATTACCGCGCATGTAATAGCCGATGCTAAGTTACTGTATAAAATAGATTCTCATAAAGAGCGAATGGTATATGGAAGTAGTAGTATTCACGAAAAAACAACTTGCATTAAATTTGGATCAAGGCTTGTTAAATAAAGTGTGGTTCGATGTAATAAATAAACTGGAATAAAACAACACAATACTTTTTTATTTTTTTCCACAGCACATTTTTTTTAAATACCCATATGTTACATTTTAATACATAACACCCCCCAAATATAAACAAACATATACAGCCTTTGTACCGAGTGCTTTTGTTTCAGTAGCTGGTAACAACATTGCATTTCTTTATACACGGTGGCAACGTTGTGCCTACTTTGTTTCACTCATTTTTTTTTGTTCCACCGGCATAGAACATGGACAGAGGCCAACTTATTGGACGACTTCATTTATCCGTGCAGACTTTTACCTTACCTTTCTCACCTGATCAAGTTAATACAAAAGTTGGCGAAACTTGTAGTGTTTCCAAGTCGCCATATTGTTATGCGATTCGGTGGCAGCGAGGATGAAGTGTCAAGTTGACGGTAAGTTTAAGTTTAAATGGTTTTATTTTATATGCATAAAAGTATTCCTTAGTTACTGCTTAATAGTGTGTGTGTGAATGTTGTGCAGTTTTTTTTTTTAATGACCCTATCTGTGTTAAGTGATGGTTTACTAGAAATTGTGGAGCATTATTCCTTTACCACTCTATCAATAAGAAATCATTATTTAACACAGATTGGAGCATCATTCAGAAATCTTGGGCTCCTTTCATAGACATACATTAAAAAGTAATTAAGGAGTACTTTTAGGCATATATATATATATATGATTGCAAAAAAAGAATATTTACACAGCAGAATACTGAGACAGACGTACAAAAACTTCACAAACACAATAGAAAAGCGGCAACGTTTCGTAAAAGCGTTTTTAATGGTAGGAGAGAAAATGGACAGAGTGGACAGGAGTAGACTTGTGTTAAGGATACGCCATTTTGCTAACTGAAAGTACATAAGGAGAAGGCCGAATAGGCAGTACAATAGGTGAAATCTTAATAGAAAGGAAAGGATCCGTACTTACGTAATATTTTGACGAAAATCGCACACGCAACATTATATAAAGTCACTTTTTAACACACGTTCAAAATTTAAAGGAATAGAAAAACAACATGGCGGACGACCACATCAAAAACAATTGAAGACGTTCTGCGCGTGAGCAAGTACTGATGGAAAATGGGTTTCGGAAATGGTGTTTTGTGTTGAAAATTGAGCTGGGTATTATAAAAAGTAAATAATAAATAAAAACTGGGACTCAGTAAGGGAAATGTAGTCAGGAAAGTGTAATACAGTATAGAATTCGCAGTCGGAGAAAGTGAAATAAAGTATAGAAATTGCAGTCGGAGAAAGTGAGATACAGTATAGAAAATGTAAAGGAAAAAAAAAAAATGCTATCCCGTGTGCGATAACGTACCCCGAAAAAAATGTGGAAATGGTATAGTAGGAAACGCAATGAAAAGGGAGTAGGTTGCTGGGTCAATCACAAAAAGTGTGAATCAGGAAAAAAATGTTGGGGATAGGCAGTTGAGAAGGGGAAGTGTTGGTGTAGACGAGGAGGGAAGAAAGAAAAATGTTACTGCAGGTTTAGACCAGGTTTCAGTTTGGTATTCAAGCCCTGAATGGAAGCTCCTTCCCACAGACGATGTGTGGAGGTGTTCGTGGTGGGGGATAGGGTATGTATTATAGCTATATGGCAATTGTTGAAGTCAGTGTTGTGCTGTTGCGTATGTGTAGACACTAGCGAATCGGGGCTGCTGGTGACGGAAAAGTGGCGGTGATTATTGACACAGAGATTCAAAGGACCACCTGGGCAGAGTGTGCAGGTTAGGATATATATGACGTTTGAGGTTTGACAGGTTCCTTTGGGATTTAAAGTGAAGTTGTCATTGACTGTGTTGATAGAGATAGATGGAGATGTAATAAGGATGAGACAGGGTTTACATTTAGCGCTGTTACATTAGCGGGTACTGAAGGGTTAGTGTAGACCAAGATGTTTCTAAGATTGGGAGGATGCTGAAAAACTAATCTCGACTTGGTGGGAAAGATAGATCTGGTATAGGGGTCAGATTGGAGTATGTGGAAGTAAGAATGCAGAATTTGTTTGATCTTGGTAAGTTAGGACGATATTGTGTGATTAAGGATGGAGAGTTCGGGTTGGTGTTTCAAGTAGGAGCAGGTGGTGTGTGTGTGTGGCTGCACGTCAAATTTGTTTGGTTACGAGGTGGGTAGCCTCGGTTGACTAGAGCCTCCTGGAGGCGTTGGTTGTATGTTTCGGTTGCAGCGGCGGTGGAATTCAGACGTTGTCCTCTCAGGGCGAGGGATTTTTTGGTGTGGTAAGGATGGGAGCTTGAATAATGCAAGTATTGCATTTGGTTCATTGGTTTTATATGAACGGAAGTGATAAGGGTGTTGTTTATCAAGGTGATGTCTACATCAAGGAATGTAACTTTTGTGTTTGAGATGGACCAAGTGAACTGGACAACACGGAACTGGTTTAGCTGTTCTAGAAACGCTTTGAGACTTGCCTCACCATAAGTCCACAGCATTAGTACATCGTCCAGAAAACGTATCCAAAGTAGAAGAGTCAACGGTTAAGTTTGTAGGAAATCGTGTTCAAGCTTGCCCATGAACAGGTTGGCACAGGAAGGGGCCATTCTCGTACCCATGGCTGTGCCTCGTATTTGAAGGTAATGTTTGTTTTCGAAAGTGAAGTTGTTACAGGGGAGGACTAGGTTGGCTAGATTCAGAATGAAAGCTGTTGTTGGGATGTGAGGTTTAGGCAATATAGAAATACAATTTCTTCAAATTCTTTATTTAAAAAATGTCGAACAATCTTAATAATTCAGTATGCCAACATATTGAGTTACATGTACAATTGTGTCAAAATTTGCCACCTCAACCCACCAAAAGAAGAAAAGGTTCACACAGCTAAGAATTTTGGCACACTGTCCATAGGAACATACTCACCTTCTCATCTGGAAACAGTGTTTTTAAAACACAAACATGGTTCCTTTGTAACATAATCGTGATTCTTTCTCTAACTTACACTTTTCTTACCATAGTACATACTACGGTTTATTTGCCTTTTTCTACTTGATCCGTATGTATTATTATTATTATTATAATGTATGTATGAGGAAGCTGATACAATTTAAAACAGCGAAACATTAGGGGTCATATCGTACGTAATCGTTAAGTCTCAAATAGTAAGTAAGTATAAATATATTTATAGATAACCCATGTTCAAGAGGTAACTATTTTTCATTTTCATCTATCGTCTAATTCAAATGTAACAGAATTTGAATCTGATTATGCTTCCCACCTCGGATATGACCGTATATCTTGTTCTCAAATGAGTCATGTTTCTGTGTGAGTTGGAGATAACGCTCATATCACAATTTGTTGTTGCAGAAGTCGATCAGAAGCACAGGTCTGTGTCGATTAGATTATAATTTCTTGGAGATACGTAGAGGACCATCCAAATATGCGTAGGATGATTTGGTGGACGCTGTACATTGACATAACCTACAGAGATCACAGTCACTATAGAAAGTATTTAGCATCGTTTTGTATTACTCTTGTGGAGTACTCCAGAGGTTACATACGTTTCACATAAGTTCCTCTACCATAAGTTATATATATCACCAACAATAGGGGTCATTTCTAGTGATAGATTTTCAGAAATCATTCCAGTAGTGCAAAATAGAAAATGTCTAGGGCACGCCAAAATCCATATTATTTCGTAGTATCATAGAATCAGTTTTGAATTTTCTTATGTGTAATTTAGAGGTGCATTTTTCTTTTCTTTTGTTTAAGCAATTACTATTTGTAAATTTTTCATCTTCTAATTCTTGTATAAAGATACATCTATTAAGTATATATAAAATAAATCATGTGCTTTATGTAATGTGACTGATTGGAAGATAAGGCATTCGCCTTAATTCAGCCATCCAATTAAATAAATCTACTAATTATTTAAACTTGTGTTTATAGAATAATAATAAAGTGAAATGTTTTAGAAAATTACTAGTGAAGAGTATTTGGTATTATACGTTCAGTTAGACTGAATAATTTTGTTATGAGTTCCTTAAATATGTTTTATATATTGATGTTTGTTGTTTCTTTGATAAATATTAGAAATGAAGCGTAATAAGCATGAAATTAAGAGACTGGAGTTAATAAATATAAAATGCTGGTAACGTATTAAATATACATATATTGATTAATATAAACTATCTATTGCAGCCCAAGATCAACAAAGTGGAGGAACAACAGGTGGTGGCGATTCAACAACAGGTGAGTACAGTTTGCGAGTTTTGAAATGAGATTTTTTTTATTTTTGTTACGTACGTATTGGTTTACAGTTCTCTTGAAGATCATTCACGTATATTATAAGTGTTGAATCGTCTACGTTTCACAGTATTAATGTGTTACTGCTTCCTCAGAGACTAATGAACACTAGACATATGTTAACCTTTATACGCCACGCCGGATAGGGATTTCAAGAAAATCGTAGACTTTCACGTTGGCGGCCCTAGTACCCCTCCTAATTGTCACAGGGACATGAACTATCCCTCGTTGGAAAGCTAATGGAACACAAATTCCAAGGAGGTAACTTTTGTGCCCCCCCTCGTGCTCAACCCGTAGAAGAAGAAAATAAAAAAATGGAAAATATATTTTTGAAATTTGTGGAAGGCTGGCAACACTGTTATTTGTCGTACTCAAGAAAAAAAAATCTCACATATACGCCAGATATTGGGAACAATCATATGAAAAATGAAGGGCGTAGGTGCAATAGCAAGGGAGAAAAAAATTCGGAACGTCGTACCTTCTATGGTCACCCTGTATATTTTGTTTTGATGGACTATCGCATACCCTTATTTATAACATCACTCCTAATTGTCACAGGGACATGAACGATACCTCGTTGGAAAGCTTATGGGACACAGATTCGAACGAGGTAACTTTTGTGCCCAACCCTTAAAAGGAGAAGGAGAAACTCAAAGAAACATGTTTCTTTGACTTTTGTGGGACTCGGGCAACACTGTTATTTGTCGTAGCCCCGATTTACCCCTCGCAAGTCCAATGGCCATATACAGGGTATCACTAGTTAGTATATTCATTTATTTTTATTGATACCAATTTTTATGCTTGTAGCTCCTTTGGGGGGGGGGGGAGTTGCCCCCATATGCTGAGGGAAAAGGGGGAACTAAAACACCCAACTTTGCCCCCCGCCGCGAGACACCCGACGTAAATGAAATGCACATTGTTGGAAAGCTTCATTCTTTCTGAAGAGATTGACACCTGAATCATCCATCTAGGTTAATTAGAAGCTGAGCTACTGAGGTTTAAAGTGCTGGCTCGGCCCTCGAGCCGTTTGGCGTCTAAAGGTTATCCCAAAATAGACCAGAATTAGATACTGGCAGGGAATATGTACGTACACAAATGTTAGTACTCTTTATCGATGACATACTTGGTACACGGAAACATATACTTACCACACACCATTTCTTCACTTAAGCCACCCTACCTCCCCTTCGCGTAATACGTTAATTAAACACAAAGTATCAGCTTTTTAAATTTTTATTACAATTTGTACAATTATTTATAGACACTTTTCATAGTCGATGTACTGTCCACTAGATAAAGCTACAAAAACTCATTTAATATTATTTTCATAAAATAAGATTTTTCTCCCATGTTCTGGCAACACTCACAAACAGCTGAATACAAAGTACCAGAGTATACTTGTGTCTTAGGTTATGTAAACATATTTGCAAATCTTACATATTTTATTGCATATACACACGTAAACAGCTTAATTTACAACTAAAAAATACACATTATTACACATTATTAAAATGCCTGAAGGCAGTAACAGATTGTTACAGCAGAGCTTCGCATCAGACTAGACCATTACAATGTATACGAAGGCAGCGTTTAGGTAAGTTTAAATTTGAAAAGAAATAATCTAGAGGAGCAAAAGCAGGATTGTTCCTGATCCTAAACAGGACTGCCTCTCTCAATATAACGATCAGGGAATCTATCGTCGAATATGACGTGAACATTGCGACTGTAATGGTGTGGTGCATCATCTTGCTGAATACCTATTTCATTTTTACTTCAATTTCGTCAATTTGTGGAAAACATTCAATTAAGTATACTTGTAGCTGTGTTTTCAGCTAACGTAAGTGGGCCCACCACACGATCATGCCCTATCAAGAAACTACTGAACAATTTTATTAAGTTGGTGAGTCCCCACATTCTACAATTGTAATGGTTGATATTCTACAATTGCAATGGTTGATATTCCTAAGATGAGGAAATCTGAGAATGATGCCGTTGCACGGTGGTTATTTCCTCAGTACATATTTCGTTATTTGTTGGCAGATAGTACAAGCTTGGAGAATTTCGGGTCGAAGTTGGTAAAGAGAAAGTTGTACGCTGATGTTGCAGCATGTGGTGAGACTGTGATGGAACTGAAGCGGCCCAATTCATATTCAGACTTGAAGTTGAAGAGATTAGTGGTAGAAGGTTGAAGCTTTTGTTTCTTGTTGGATGCGTCCGGAGATTTTTACAGAATTGACGATCGTATTCGGGATGTGTTGAATTAGACTTACTTTTCTTAAGTTTCAGTAGATGTAGGTTCTCTGGAGAGTGATGACCAGTAGCTTTACTGTCGCCATTGAAATTTAGGAGACGAAGCCCGGATTTGTAGTTTAGCTGTATATAGTAAATTTATTGCACCAAAACAGGGAAAGAAGAGAATTAAAAATTTAAACATGAAAAACACTTCACTTACACAACCAACCGAGCAGGAAAGTGTTATTTCACTGCACGCAACACTTTATACTGCTGCTAATTCTCCCATCTTCTATTCTTTTGCCGTCGCGTCGGTATGCCTTCTGCCTGAGATAATCAAACTGTAAGTGTATAGAAAATCTAACTCATCTTATGGAAGGATTACTCACTTAACTTACAGTGAGAGATTAGTAAAAGATGATTATACATAATGAAGTTAATGATAGCTAGAACATAACAAGCATAACTGAACAACAAATTACTCATTTGAGCCATGTTGCCTTCTAATGAGTACAGCATAAACGGAAATAAACTTTTTTAAATAAATTAAATCCTCTTGAAACCACAAAATAGTGGGATGTTGATAAGTTAGTAATATGACAACAGAAATTAAACCTAGTAAATAAACGAAAACTAAATTTGGACAAAAGTTTTGTCAGTCAGCAGAGGACATAACAACGATGTGCATTCGTCTGTTCTTAATGACTTTCTTCCTACGTTTGTGCAAGCAATTAGGTCTTTCACTTGTTAAACCATGAGGAAGTCATCCAGTCAAGTTTCTTATGCAGCGTCGTCTTGGAATTAGATTTCTTTCAGGGTGTTGAGAGAGAACGAAGAAGATGGACTGTAGGGACCAGGTTCAGAGGGTACGACGGATGAATATTGTTCTCCGAGTTCAAGTTCTGAATCAGTCATTTGATCATGTTTCTCGTGCGAACCTACTATCGAGTTATACCATTAGTAATGTTGTATGTGCGATGACCGCTGCAATAACGCCATCTGACGAACGAATAGTGAAGTAGACAGCACGTACCATAGCTGAATCATATAGGGCACTTGATTGTTCATAGTGTGTAGAAGGAGAGCGGTCTACTTCACGTTCTGGAAGTGTGGCTTGTGTTTGATCATGGCCGTGTCGGAGGACCACATAAAGCATGTAATGCTGTATTAATTTCACCAGGGACATCCAGCCAGCGCAGCGGTACGAAAACATCAATGTCGTATATGGTCAGGGTGTTGTGGATATGTGAGAATGCCAGAGGTGGTTCCAGAGGTTTCGGTCTGGGGACACCAGCCTCACCGATAAGTCACGAGAAGGGAGACCTGTTACATGTACAGCTGGACAACGATGCCCTGCGAGCATCGGTGGAGGCAAATCCAATGCAGACTCTTGAAGAACTGGCCAGCGAACTCCACGTCACCCATTCGACCTTTCATCGCCATCTGCAGGACCATGGGTACGTGTCGAAACTCGGAAAATGGGTACCCCATGCATTAACGCCTCAACAGAAGCAGGAGCGCCTCAACAACAATGAAACGATTTCAATTATGAACAAGAAAGAAAATGAAAAATCGGCACGGATAAATCTCTTGAATTTGTTATGAACTTTCTTCCCTGAAAGTTAGAACTCTCTAGGCTTGAATTTGTAGGAGCAGCATTGAAATTTCGTGCTACTATAAAAATACATTAGACATATACGGAGATAGTGCTGCCATCTCTTGTCGGAGATCTTGGCTTTACATTGCCCTTAAAGGTATATCTTTGTCCGATGAATTGAAGATATCCATATGCCTCTGGATGAATACCTTTCTTCGGAGTTCACCCTTCCTTCCCTGATTGAAATTACCTCTTTGGATAGAATGTTTTTTCACTTTCTGCTTTAACTTGCTTAAGTACGAGAAAAATACTGGGATGATTACTGCATCATTTTAGAGTTTAATCACGAATCTGTCATTGCAGAAATTGCACATGCTACATTAATTTCCTATGGCAACGCAGCATTGGATGTTGTGCTCTCGCTGTACCTTTTATATACACTAAAAGCTCGTTAATCCGGAACAATTTTTGAAAATAATAATAATGTTTCATCAATTTCAAATATCTATACGAGTGACCACGTCTGATTAATTCTCCGCACTGTAAATGTGGACTGTTGTACTGTATTTCCCCTCAATTTATTAAAATAAATTTTGTGTTTTGTAAAATCAATAATGTTATTGTATTTCTGTACTTGCAGACGCTTACAACATGTAAAAATCGTAAATCTGGTGTTTCCGGAATTTCGTTTATCGGGAACGGGTCCGGTTGCATCAAGTCTGGAAGTTCTTTATGCAGTCTTTTGTGTTATTCACCGAAGGCAGTCAAGGCACTGAGAATGGGCATAAGCCATAATGCTTGCTATTACCGGCCATAAAAGTCATTTTATCTTTTCCACGCAGTCACATTTGATTTGTTATTCCCTGTTGTTTATTTAGATATCGTTCGCAGCCATTCATTACTTCCAGACACGTATTTTAAAAATAATTTAGAAGGGGTCAATGGATTTGGATGGTCCAACTCCAAAGTCGGTCTGGGTATGAAAGGTACCCTAAATATAGATAATTATGCCTAAACTTATAGTTTTTTTTTATCTATTAACCGGAATTTTGGTGTGGGTTTTTGACCCACCCGTAAATACATACTCCATGAATACTTTCATATCGCTCAATATGATTGTTTTTCGGTAACATTCGGAATTTGTTTTCGGTATTTTAATATTGTACGGTATTTCAATATTCGCTGTATCGGTATCTTACGGTATATCGATAATTGTCAGTATCCAAAACATACCGAAAGTCAGTATGAAAATCTCAATACCGAACACCCTTAGCAGACATGCGACGATGAATTTCTCTCTACACAAAAGGATACCTAGAACATTTCTTTCGAGAGTAGTATGGGGTTATCCAAATACTTTTTTGCGATGAATTTACGTAGTCGTCACTCTTTCGTTGCCTGTTACCTTACAGGTGTATCGAATGGTAGTTTATTTCTATAGTATTCTATCTAAGGCATCCAAATTATCATAAAAGGGCAAGAGATTTCGAAATGGGCCATGTTTTATGTGTGATACAGTCTGTTTTTCCTCTTTGTTCAACTTGTCCAAATACTTTTTTACCCGCTGTATATAGTTTCCCTATCTATATGTGGTATTAGAAACTCAAAATTCCATCCAAACAGCAGTTTGAAGTATATATTTCCTAGTGCAAGTCTATTCCTACTTACGTGTGAGTTCTACTTGTCTCTTACTTTTCTTGTATATATTTTTCTTAAAATTATGTTTGTATATGACAAAATCACGATGAATGATCCTTAAACGACAGAAAATGACGTTTTCATTTTTTTTCTTTCGTTCTTTCTTTTATTTTTCTTACTAACTGGTCTAGTACACCAGTATCAATTCTATGCACAAAACTCAAGAACCAACACAAGCAATGCTCAAATTAACTCCTTTAGCCAGGGGAGGGGTATTATACCGTTTATACGTGATGTAATTTATATA
>JAGDQP010032144.1:0-21492 GCA_022664845.1 Lepisma saccharinum
GACAAAATTGTTAGTCCACTTTTGGAATTTTTAGACTTATACCACTTGTCAGCCAAACCGCCCATATAACTTCCTGGCTAGTTCAGGTCACATTCACCCAATCACGACAAACTTGCCGAAATCAATAAGTTCCTAAGTGACTGATACTACGTCAATAACTGAAGTAACGTATACGTGTCAGACTACAAAATATTGGGATTTCAGTCCTATTCCTGTTCGGCGCTATATTGGTTTTAATGCACGGAATTTAAGTCGTTTAAACAAACTTCTGTTGAGAGAAAACAAAGTTTTGTTTGGGCCTTATTCTAACAAATATTTTTCAACCATAAACAGAGTTTTTACAATAATAGTATGTTGTAGAGTGTGTCACAGAATATTCTTAGCCTGATTATAGGTAGATAGTACTCCTGTAATTTGTATGTCTTTGTTATTGCGTGTTGGTAGGATATTCATTAACTCTGGAATATTTTGTTTCTATAGCTTCTGACATGATTATGAACCAGAAGCACGACAATAGACCTAGATGTAAAAATATTGCTGTCGCCGCAAGAAACAACGCAATGTGTATAGTAAGAATGGGCATATTTTACAGTTGATAGCATTTTTTGATGAATTGACGTTTTGTGTTAGTAGTGTTGATAATAGGCACAATATTCGTATTTGGTGATCTGAAAAGTCACGAGATGTTAGACATAATAACACGGATCACTGTGTGGTGTGCGGTAATGCATGGAAGATTTATTGGACCTTTTTTCTTTGCTGAAGAAATAGTATCCAAGATCGCCAGACAGCCCTATTGATTTCTTCTTCTGGTGCTATGTAAAACTCTTGGGGTGATTTGCAGACATTATGTGTAATACGTGCAACTGCAAGTATATCACGTGAAATACTGCCAAATGTATGGCAGGAGATAGAATACAATCTGCACATTTTTGCGTGTGATTTGCGGGGCTCCCATTGAGTGCTTGAAATGAACAGACCATGGTTAAAAACTTAGTGATTTTTTGAATGCTTCTACCAAATATTGTGTCAATATTTATTTCCAGTACAGAACTAAGAACATTTCTAATCAGGGTAAACATTCTGGGACACACTGTATTTCCACGCTAGAAATGTTGATTGCTGGAAGAAGTTTGATGAAACCTTGATTATGCAGAAGTTTGTAGGATATATTTAAACAAAATGTATAAGTACACAAAAGTAATTAAAAGTTCACTCATTTAGAGTACAAAATAGCACTTATTTTGTAGTGAAATGCTAACAATTTCCCCAAAACTTTACGAGATAGAATGAAACTGAGTACGGTTTTGACATCAACGTAAAAATGCATTTCAGGAATATCTGTTTGTTCGAAAGAATCAAATTCTATACATAGCAGTGTAATACATATAATATGATTTACAAATACCACCTTCTTGCAGAAATAATAGTACTTATTTTTTAAAAAATACATGTTATATTTGTCTTTTCAGAGATCGATGTTGATTTGATAGAATATGAAATGATTCGAGCTCGTTTTGGAGAGACAATAAATGTTGGGATTCATGCTGAGTATAGGCATGCTCTTAACCTACATCAAAATCCGTGTGTGGAAAGCGAACACTACAGAGTTACGAATGTGAGTTGAACAAACAATTTCTCCATAATAAAATACGTACGTAATTTGTAAGTTTAGGTTTCAAGAAGATATTTCAATTATTTATGAAACCATATTTACAACATTAAGCAAATTATTCATACAAACATTTCTACACAATCGACAAAAATATGAAGTACTGAAACTTGAACATACGGTACATATTAGAATTGTTGGAAGAAATGAAAGGCGGGTGAAAAGTTTCTGTCAAAAGTAAAGTGCTTATAACTTTACTAACTGGCATTCAATTGGAGTGAAATTTGTCGTGATTTAGATTATACAAGGTAGAATTTCTTCCCTGAGTTAAAATTCAACACTGACACCAGTATTGCGCCCAGTTACATTCTGCATCGCTTACTCACTTTCCTCTAACTTGAAAGTGTAGTCACTACCCCTTCTGCCAGTCTGGCCTATATCCACTATTTATCAGCTCTGAATACTAGTTATTAATTGTCTTGGGATCCACTGTAAAATGAGGTACGTGTACGTTCCGTTACCCTTTTGTACATGTACCACTAGCTCCCATATTTAGTAATAGAAGGCCAGCTGAGCTCGACTATGCAGTGGGAGATCTACACTCGTCACTGATACTTCAAATGCGAAGGGACAGAAGATAAGTTTCAGGCAGAAGGTTTATACACTGCCAATGACATGCAAATATATATTATTTAAAACACTATTACTAGGTTTTAATACATAGTAACTTTTCACCCACCAAATGGCTTAAAAATTAAGTTGTAATTGCATACAGTGTTACTTTTAACTGTCACATCGTTCTTCATGATATGGACTATACGTGGTGTTCTTGTCTGAACCAAATGATCCTACTTAATGACATATGTACACGTAGATAGTGATCTAAGGAAATAAATATTGCTTGTCACCATGTTGAAGTTAGCCGAGTAAAAATACTTGAAGATAAACATGGCACTTGAAAGACAAGATCTCCTAACAGGTGAGCAATTTAGAAATTTTGACGATAAATGGCACTAAACATGTATCCTTACATTTTTGCCGTACCCCCCCCCCCCCACAGAGACAAACAAGTTGATATCAAAATGTCCAAGTTTATATGTTTTCAGACCACGGTTGAAAATATGTATAACAATAAAATTGAAGCTATCGTAGCGATATACTGACTTATTACAATTTTTACATAATGTGACACATACAGACATTGTTATAATTATCAGGCTATAATACAAGTCTTGTGTTTCTCTTTCGGCGGTATGTCCGGATGATATATTTTTAAGGCAGTACAAATTAGCTTATTTGATTTGAGTTCTGTTGCAAAACTCGTTATGTCCAAAATGCTTAAAGTAAGGTATAGGTATCGCTAGATTCTTCATATCTTAATCTTCAATATGGACCTATGATCATATTTAAAGTTTCATCATTTATCCCTTAAATCTTAACAAGACACACCTTTCTCCCAGTTAAGAAGCGTTCAAATTCTATTCATTTTTCTTTCATTTCTGGAAAAGTTCAATTGGACGAGTTTTGCCACTGAACGACTCATTTGAAGGGAGGGCATGATGATTTGAGCCAAGAAATTTCGAAGAAGAGTAGTGATTGACATGTGTGTGTCATGGTGAAAATTCAGATTAGTTTCGAATTGGTTTCCTCCGGTTAGGTATATTTTCTTAGGAACTTGCTTCCCGATCACAGTTACCGACTTGGATTTATGACTGATCGTTAGATACAGGTTCTTTTTAATTCATTTAATTGAATACTTCATAAAATGATTCTGTAACCAAAAAGTTTGAAAATTAAATATCAATGCGTTCACAATAAGAATGATGCATTTTTAAATTATAACAATCGGGAACAGAAACCTTAAATAAATTTCGAATTTCAGGCAAATTTTAATAACTCATGACTCCGTCTTGTCTCGATTTATAATCTGCTAAGTGGATTCTCAAACACCCAAACGCCAGACAGCACTCGAACATAGAACTTTGGGAACATTAGGCCAACGCGTTATACTATAAGATTACTAGGTTCTGTAGTAAGTCAGCCCTTTAACATGTGCAAAACTAAAACATATGTGTGAAACTGTCCGATAGTTACTTCGTGTAACTTTCTCCTGCATGTTCTCAGCCTTTTTGTATTCGAAAATCATCGCTATTTTTAGCACGGCATGGCCCATCCATACCTTAAGCAATTTATTTTCTGTCTTAATATCTAAACAAATTGTTAGATTCTAGTACGTTCTAGTCAATATTTCCTCATTACGAGTAAAGTGCACAAATATTGACCATCTTCTGTATGCATCTGATCTTTTCCACTCAACTCCATGCCCGTATTTTGAATCATTCTATCCTTTGCTGTTCACGCTTTTGTAGGGCCACATTTAGGCACCCCTTAGGAGCGTAATAAGTAAACATCAAATCTTTACATGCCGGTTCAGAGAAGAGATTCTTTAACTTAGTGACATACACTTTTGCCAGATACGTGATACAGGTTCACTGTTTCAGGTTTTCTCTTCCAACTCTGATGTTTATATTGATTTAATTTGTTTAGTTACTTCTTTCTTAGTTCTCTTTATCTCCATTGCATGTACTTCACAGATTACTGTACTTGACAGATGCATCACAGATGCATGTACTGTACTTGACTGTTTTAACTTCTTCTTAAGTGATGTACTATTTGCAATAAGAACAGTACAATCTGCTATTCCAATGCATTTGATCATAACTGGGGCATCTTTTTTGATATCTTTTGAGCACATTGCTTGCTTTATTATTTTTACTTTTACGTCTTTTACTTTTTCTATTTTTTGTTAGTCAGTGATTGACCAGTACCCGTCAAAGGGGTACACTCTAGTTCGTGAAGATGATTTTCAAAAGGGAGACATTCTGGAATATGTGGTGTACTAAGAGGTGTTTCATTACTTTATTTTTATCCTTTATTTCAATATTTAAAAATTCAGGCGTTAGTCACTATAAGCTTTGCTTATAGCCATTGTGCTTGGTATTGGATCAGTGATGATAAGATAAATGAGTCAACACGTGCACTACCACGACACAAACATTGAAGACAGACAGATGCATGATGGTCTACGTGCACACGAACTTCTTTGGGCTGATATAAGACAGGTGAGATCCTGGTAGTACATTAATAGTTACTGTGCTGATAATGTGAATGTGTGAAGGCAATTTGAATGTTCAGATATCTATGAAGTCAAATGATATTTAAACTGCGGTATCTGCGTTGCTAGTATGGTCGAGAATATAGGGCGAGAATAGGTTTCTTACAGATTAATCTTTAGGATTGCGCGGCTGCAAATTTCATGGCGTTGAAAGGTGTATACATTTTGTAGTGCAACATTGATGAATGTAAGGAATTAGTCTCTGGCGATAGGTTATGAGGTTGACGTTAGGGATAGATTCTGTGGGTTTGGTTCTGGAAGTATAGCACAAGTCCATGGACTCCAGTTTTTTTAGGTCAGCTTTTATATTTCTAACTGAAGGTTGGGGTTTAGTCGCCACAGGTATTTCATTTTGGAAGTTGTTGAAGCTTATTGCAGTTCTTTGAATGGCGACGACCAATACAGTAAATTTGGGGTAGAGGGCAGATTGAGGTATAGTGGGAGTTGTAAAGTTAACAGGTTCACATATAACAGATAGAGGTGGTGTTAGGTAAGAAGGTTGGACTCTATAATACTTTTTAAATGTGTACGATCCCATGTTTAGTAGACCGTTGATCGTATCTTGATGGTTGATTAGTACACGTATAATGTAGCTTGAAGTACCTGTTTTATTTTGATGCCAAAACATTTTGTTATAATACCCCTGTCGATATTTAGTTCACGTTCTGCTTCCTTGTCTGTAATTATTGGACCCACAGCACGAATTACTACTGATAAAATGAGTGTTCGGAATGGTGGTGGTGTATGTTTCAAAGGCCTGCTTTCCATTCGAATTAGTTTAACAGAGGTGCCAAAGAGCTGAACACTGCTTGTTACATATTTAAACAGGCTAGATTAGGATATTGTATTATGATTAAATAAATGGTTCAGGACAAGTTTGCGTGTTTGAAATTTGGAATAAAAATATCACTAGGAATGTGTGTGTCGAGACAGCTGATTGATGATCTGGTTTAACAGTGTGATCAGCGAGTCCATTTATTCATATTCAGTCAGATTCGCTGAGACTGTGCGTCCTCTTTAGTGGTGGTGAAACAAGTGCAGTGCGTCTTGATCTGGAATTGGAGCTTGTAAATAATTGTTCTATATGACGTTTATGTTTCTCTGTAGCGCCTGATGATGAGCACTGCGGTGGATCTTGATAGCCTGGTGATCCTCGAACCGTGGGTAGCAATGAATATCGTCGTGGATGATGGCGTTCGTCTGCCATTTTAATGAATGGGTGATATTGACTGTAGGCCAAGGGTCTTGAAAAGTATTAGTAACAATACAATGAGGCTAGCAATGTAAAGTCAGATGTCAATCTTTCAGTCAACTGGGGGGGGGGGGGGGGGTTTCATTAGAACAACCGACAAGGTAGAATACAATCTTTCTACAGTTATAAACAAAAGTGGGTCCTGGCTAAATCTGTTCAGTCCACTAAAGTTTTACAATAACACCAAAGAAAGCACATAGAATATAAACTTAGGAAGGTATTCGAAACTCGGACAATTAATGAAAACTTTTAGGACAAAGGTTACATTGAATCACCCGGTGAGTATGATTAATAATTATTGATAGAAAATGTTGATTTTAATAAATTTGGTATCATTTGAAATTCATTACACATTGAAATATTTGCACAAATTTACAATATAGAAACTAAAAATCAGATTCTTCACATTTGCACTTAAGTAGATAGACTAAAGAAATGTTTTCGTAAAATTGCTTTCATTATGCTTATTTTGAATAACTTCGGAAAATGAACTTGATGTTAGACACAAATTATGCAGCTATATATTGACATAACTTTCAACTTCATTTTATAAAATACACCAACATTTGAAGCTTGCAACTAGTCTAGTTTCTGATCTCAATCTTGAATGAATTGGATAAGTTTCAAAGTTTCACGGTTTGTTTAAGTTTCGTTTTCTCATCACTTTTTGACTGAATGAAAGTTCACAACGGATATTCCATGTACACCAGGAAGCCATGTGCTCAGAAGCGTTAGGCTAGCAATTCGAAGCTCGAGGGTTCAAATCCCGCCAGGGACATGGATGTGTATGGATCTTAACTAGTAGTGTATTCATAACATAATTGTGACGGGCCGAAGTTAAAAGTTACTAGAATGACTCACACAAAATAAAGTTTACCTAACAAGGGGACTACCCCAAGTGTTACAAACCGATTGAAACAAAATTTGTTGTATGAACAGGGCACACCCCAGAACTAAAAAAATATGGTAGCAAAAACTGCTCCAATTACCCCTTTGTGATATTTTGACCCCGTAATCGAATAGCTCACTCACTGACCTAGTCATCAATATTCCCAGGACAAACAGCTAAAACTAGAAACACAGAGAAGAGACGCTGAGGCTAGAGACACCAAATGTGGTATAAATGTTGACTATCATGAGGAGGTTACGAAACAGAAAAGAAATTTAGGAAAAGTTGTGATCTTGAATCCACTATGACGGACTAGAATGTATTTCACAATGGCTGGGGCTAGAAACACCAAAGTTGGCACAAATTTTGACTATCAAGAGGTGGTCACGAAATTATAAAGAAATTGGGAAACAGTCGAAATCTTGAATCCAATATGGCGTCCGAAAGTAAGTATTGAAGGTATATGCACAGCCCAATGTACTGAAGCTAGAAATACCACATTTGGTATAAATGTTTATGAGAATTAGTAGATAAAGGAAGAAATGCCAAATGGTAAAAACGTTGCCATCTTGGATCCAACATGGTGGTCTAAATAAATAACGAAAGTATATGCAGAATCCAAACTGCTGAAGCTAGAAACACGGAATTTGGTATAAATGTAAAGGGAATAATACGAAAGTTTGCAAAGGTTGCCATTTTGGATCCAATATGGCCGCTTTCATGAAATTTGAACCTTTCCCTTCATATGCCTTTGCTCGAAACAACTACTAATTGGAATAAGAATTAAACAAACACAATGAAGTTACGGAATGCTTGCGTTCGTTGTATATATAGCGCAAAATGCTACAAAGTGTGTGTTCTTGTGTGGACATTTTTTACATTTTTATTATTGTATTAATATTACATCATTACAGTACACTCCCCACTATCCGGCCAAATGTGGCAGAAGGGTAGGTCGGATAAAACAAAAGCCGGATAATTCGGCGTTCTATAATTATTTACTTACTTCCTGCTACCCCCCCCTATTCGCCATGATATTAAAAACACATGTTACACACTGTAAGATCCCTGTTATATACTGTATACCGTACATACAGTTTCAAAATACCCAAAACATTAACGTAACCTGTAAGTTTTCGTCTACATTTGAGGGGGCTTCGCCCCCTTTTCATTACTTCATTGTGTTGGTTTAATTCTTATTCCAATTAGTAGTTGGTTCGAGCAAAGGCATATGAAGGGAAAGGTTCATATTTCATCATGTCGGCCATATTGGATCCAAGATATCAACCTTTGCAAACTTTCGAATTATCCCCTTTACCTAAATGAACATCTATACCAAATTTCGTGTTTCTAGCTTCAGCTGTTTGGGTTGTGCATATATTTTCGTTATTAATTTTGGCCGCCATATTGGATCCAAGATGGCAACGTTTTCACCATTTGCCATTTTTTCCTTTACCTACCCATTCTCATAAACATTTGTGCCAAATTTGGTATTTCTAGCTTCAGTACTTTCAGTACAGTGCATATACCTTCAATATGTACTTTCGAACGCCATATTGGATTCAAGATGGCGACTTTTTTCCAATTTCTTTATTATTTCGTGGCCATCTTTTGATAATCAAAATTTGTGCCAACTTTGGTATTTCTAGCCCCAGCCATTGTGAAATATATACTATCCGCCATTTTGGATTCAAAATGGCGACTTATTGCATATCTTTTATTATTCTCCTAATTTACGTTTGATGATTGGCCTTCATTCCAAATGTGGTATTTCTAGCTTCCGTAGTTCGGACTGTGCATATACTGTCGTCATTTATTTTAGGACGTCATATTGGATTCAAGATGGAGACTTTTCCAAAATTTCTTTTCTGTTTAGTAACCTCCTCATGATAGTCAACATTTATACCACATTTGGTGTCTCTAGCCTCAGCGTCTCGGCTCTGTGTTTCTAGCTTTAGCTGTTTGTCCTGGGAATATTGGTGACTAGGTCAGTGAGTGAGTTATTCGACTAGGGGGCCAAAATATCACAAGGGGGTAATTGGAGCAGTTTTTGCTACAATATTTTTTAGTTCATACAACAAATTTGGTTTCAATCGTTTTGTAACACTTGGAGAAGTCCCCTTGTAAGTATTAAAAGAAACGTGTTTATTCTGAGACCTAAAAATTGTCTTTTTTAGATCAGAACAGTGTTATACATCTTCTAGTGTGCGAAATTAAAACTTTGTAGATTACTGATCACTAACGGATATTTGATATTTGATTTCTTCAAGATTTCCAGTTAAAATCTAGTATAAATAATTTTATTTCATTAAAGGGAAAGCAATAATAGATTCCCAAATTTCAATATACTATTTTTTTTTACATATTTGATGCTTTTTAATTAACAAGCATCAAGCAGGCTTTACTATTTTTTTTCAAGTTTCAATTCTGCAACAAAATTTTCGAAATATCGCTTGCCATTGAAAGGAATAGAATTGGTAATAAATTGTTCCCATATTTGACACATCCGTTTTGCATGTGTAGACAATGTGCCATGTAGCGTACATAGAAACTTCTTGAGCAATTTGGAAATGAATTAAATCCTTTAATTTTTTCACTATACCATTGTCAAATTAGAATTCTAAATTTATTGTTTCAGGTCTATTTAGTTCAATATCACTTCTTTCACGGTTGAATCAGGTTAACGCAAGAAGACAATAAATGCAGTTGTAAAATTTATTTTATGTCTGTGGATTATTGAACCAATAAAATGGATGCAAGATTTTGTATAAATAATTTTACGTATTACCTAGAAATGTTAAACCAGTGTGCATCAAAATTAATAATTTACTTTAGAAAAGATTACAACATATAAGCAAACATGGCATACGTGGTTGGAGTACACTTTGACGTATTAATTGGTGTGAATTAACGAGACAGACCAAAATTTACAAGTTGTTGATACTGTTCACAGAAGAACACTGTGCTAGTTAGAGTTATTTGGTGGAGAGGGTTGCGCGTAGAGATAGAGAGCGGAACGAACATTAGTTAATCTTATCGCAATTTTCACAAAGTCACGGGGTGCGTATTAGAAGTAACGCTTTGCTGTATTATGTGTTCTTAATATTGTGAGCAGCAGAATAAAATATCAGGGGAGATTTAAGTGTGACAATTCTGATAATTTCATTGTCAACACGAAATCAATTTTCGAACCTTTCAAATCTTTACGCCTCGGCAAAACTCTTGACTTTCGAAATGTTTCTTTGTATATTTTAAAAACCATATGACTAATTTATTAGATATAAAACATACTAAAGACGCTTGATTACTATAAGGGATTTTATTTATTACAGTACTTTGCTGAATTCAATTAATATACAGTAAATATTTATAGTGTTTTTTTGTCTTGTAGTGTATTACAGACTGCATCATACAAAAGATAACCAAGATGTATAACTGCACAGTTCCGTGGTTAATGATACCAGAAATGAAAATTTGTGACAGGTCAAATATTATTTGGATGATAATAAATATTTACGAAAACCTACAACCAGATTCGAGTAACAGTTGCTTTTGTTCACGTCCCTGCAAAATGAAGAAGTACATGGTTTCCAGTATATTTAAGCGCCATATTTTAAAGAAAATGGATAGAAAATATCCTCAGGTGACTTTACGTATTAGATCAAATTCTGTGAAGCACGTTGAAGAGGTTTTGACCTATGATGGTTCCCAGTTTCTCTCTGATGTTGGAGGATCTCTTGGATTTCTGTTAGGCATTTCTGTAATTGGCTTCTTCCAACGTGTGTGGTACATTATAAATGATGTTAAGGATTATCTTAGATATCGTCAGCAAAACGAAGAGTAACGAATCTATAAACCATGAACGTTAATTCGTACTGCTTGTAACATAAAATATGTAGATTTTTCGTTCTTGAACGGTTTGAAATATACTTTCGTTGCTATTAAGCAACTCTTAGTGATATGGTTTGAGTTTGAATTTAATTTTAAGGCCTTTAGGCAACTTTGGCTCAGGTCATATAGATAATTCTAGAATAATTGTTGCACTAGAGAAAGTGGGAGGAAAAGAAATCGAGAAATCCCGCGCACACGGTGTTTGTCCACCATAAAGCACACATGGCACTAGCTGGGATCGATCCAAGAGTTCACGCACCAGAAGTGAGCGCGACCACTGACCAACTTGGTCCAGACGAGTATCCCTGTACTCCGCTGAAAACACTTATCTACACAAGGAAACTGCTTTATCTCATCAGAGATTAAAACAACTTTTCTCGTAAACTCCAAGTTGAAATGTTTTTTATCCCATCACGTGCGGTTCTTCTGATAAGGTAATATTATTATTCAGTGTATTTATTATATGGTGCAACTTTAAAGCAAGGAGAAGGAAACTACAATTATACTAATAAGTTTTGTACCTCAGGTTTTAACACGTTTAGACTGTTTTATACCCCTCGTTGTTACGCAACATTTCACTATGCATTATAATCCAGCAGAAATGTTATAATACAACACATAATCAGTCTGGTGTATGCCAAAATTGGCAAGTAAATGGTTGCCTTAACATTTAAACTAACTTACACATATAGGTTATTTTTGTACCCCATATTTTTCTGTAACATTGTACTAACCTTGAAAAAATGTGTTTCCATTCATTGTTATGCGACAATCCTTTATCTACCTACTATTATTTATTTTAATTTATCAAACATTGTATATTTTGTAAACTTTTACGCATCGGAAATTAAGTGAAACTAAATAAATATTTTATGTGGAAACAATATTAGTGTTTAATTAGGTCTATGCCAATATTTAGATAAAATTTGTAATTATCTTAACGGAAATGTCCAATTGGTAAGGACGACTTTGTAATTTGTTCAATAAAATCTGTAATTGCTGACTTCAAAGATGTAATATACTTATTGAAAACGTACTATACTTAAAAGGATTTTCGTCACACAAGGGTATTGTTTCGTGATTCAGTCTGGAAGTTTAACCCTTTAATTCTTGCGAAATATGCGACAAATAAAAATGCTTAAACTTTGTCACGTTTTGCTTTAGAAATGCACACGCAATAAAATTCTCAAGAAAGAATTGAAAATTATGGCTTCAGAACTTAAAAGGTTATTTCTGCTTATTGTATTTACATTTTCATTTATGTATTTGGCTCTTCTTAACCTTTCGCTACAATTCTGTCGTTATTATTGATTCTTTGTGGTATTACGACATGTTGATAAAATAATAAAGTGTAGAATTATTTTATGGCTACTGAACTACGCTATCCTCTACTCTCACTATTGACATATATAGCATGTATCAGCTACTTAACACAAATTGCATCAATATGCTTTATGTAAAACAACATCATATTCACCGAATGTATTCCATTTCTGTGTTGCATATACTAGACGAGCGTATTTATCTCACGTCAAGATCAGAAAAGGTTTTAATGTTACGTGAAAGGTGACAGTTCATCTACGATGCTAAGCTAAAATAAAATACCTCGTTTCTCTATGGAAATTTTTCAAAGATGTTTCGCAAAGTCCATGTGTCAAACGGACGGTCTTGATGAATGTTATAAATGCTGTACTGATTGGAATACCATTTGCTGCGATTGTTGAGAATATCAATAAGTACTGTACACCAAAAATGCACCACCCAGAGTGGAATATATGATGGTGTTGAAACTCAGTAGATACAGACAGTAGTGATCCATTAATAATTGATAACGTTTCCGTTGTAAACCAAGTTCGGGTGTCTCAAAAGAACGCGTGATCATTCTAGAACCTTCTTTTGCGTCGATACACGGATGCAAACAGCTAAATGGGACGTAATTTTGATAGGTGATTCTACAGCCTACTGATCATACATTAATATGGGACGTCTTGAACGTATCCTTTCATGTTTTAACATGGGTATTAGTTGTTTTTGGGAGTGTTTACAGGGTTTTCACAAAATCTGACATGCTATTTTGTTTGAGGCATTTCTTATGCCCATTACCGTAGTGGTTCCCAAAATCCCAAAGAAGACAATGTTAACATTTTACAGTAACAAAGATTTGTGAGTAATCGTTCTCATGAAGAACTTTCTTCCTAGATATAGCTTCTTCGCATCACGAGTATGGCAGAAAGTTCTATAATTCTCTAAAGTCTTTAACACGGAGAATTACTACAGTTGAGTTGAACTCGAACTGGGTACCAACAACAGAATATCATGATGTCGTCATGCTATTAACGTTTAATCATTCGCATGATAATAATGTAATAATACCAATCAATTGTTTTGAATATATGGTACAGCAATAATTTTGTTCTCGTCCCGTCTCAGGGCCTTATACCAATAAATAAATAAATCCATATAATTAATAACATCAATAACCGCAGCGATGTAATTTATTGCTTAAATAACTTAACGATTTCTACACAGATAGAATTAAGATTTTATATTTCGTCAGAAGCAATAGCACATATAAGCAATCTCTCAGAAACAAATATTTAATCTGCCAATAGCATTTATTGAGTTTTAGTGTGTGGAAGTTCTATATAACATAGAAAATTTCTGAAATGAGTAGCGTTAAGTAAAGCTCAAACTAAGCAATAAAAGAAATAATCTTGGAAACGAATAAGTGATTCAGTGATTGTATAGTATTTACAATACAATTTTTAAATATGTTCAAATTTCCAACCTGCGTCCAACAAATTTGGAACAACCTATGAATGCACATTTGTTTAAACTACACATTTTAAAAGATCATAAGTAGTGGGTTAGTTAACTCAATTCTATTAATAATTATTCATCATCGAATAACCACTAAAATTAATTGATTGTAGACACTTGATATTTCATATACATTTGAAATTTATACTGTATAACTATAATGAGTTATTTAGTTTACAAATAATTAGTAGTTATAACACTACATTATTTCATTAAGTGAATATTCATTCACTCTAGACCGTCAAATAAACTAACAATAGCGTATTATATTGCTAATGTTAGTTGGCGATACAGTAAACTAAGCATTATATCGTCAAATAAACTAACTTTAGCGTTCTTTCTTTACGTACCGTTTAGAAAATATTTAGTAGAAATTCAGCAGTAAATACTATTACACTTATGATTAGTCCAAAACCAAGTAAAGAGAAAGATCCGCTTAATTCTAGTATTCGAAGGGGTTGTACCATTTTTGTAGTTCTTTTTCTGGCAGAATCAACCATTACAGAAAACAGAATATCCCTATGCCATTTTGCAAAGAGACCAGAGAAATCACATATTTGAATCAGCTGACTAAATATACGAATAAATGGTGAACCGCGTTTCATCAAATAAAAAGCAGGAGAATAAGAGATAAATTCAGACACAATATGCAAGAGAGAATTTCCTTCGGAATCAACGAAGGAAGGGTTATACATAATGTTTTCTGTAAACGCTTTACTCCAAATGAAAGCAAAATGTTTAGTTTTAACAATTTTCTCATAGCCTTCATTCACAGAATGCACTGCCACCCAGTTGTCATATATTGCTTTCGTCACGCGGTCAGTTGAGTAGGAGAAGAACATTTGAAGACCTTTGAACCCTCCAATCTCAATTCCGGATTCCACCATTTCCTTCATAGTGTTAATTGGTGGACGTTTCTTAGGGTTTGTAATAAATCCAAACAATGCAGCTTGGTAACATGTATTGAGGACTATGGTTGATAAAACCCATATTAAGAATATTATCCGTAGTATAGAAAAGTCTCTGGGAGATTTAACAGAAATTCCCAACATAATGGAAAGTCTGGTCAGAAACGAGGTTTGAATTGAGATGTTACTCTGCAAGACAAATCTTTCCACCAGGTATGTAGAGAGAGAAACTATCACATAAGAAAATAGTATTACTATCCATGTAGTGACTTCAAAAGGGAAATACAAATTCATCCACTGAGGATAGATAACTGCTTCAGGAACTATCCATACTCCATAAATGAAATTTCTGGAATGTATAGGATGGAAATCATTGAAATCTTCCGGTACAATTGATATGTCATATAAGAAACCTTCGTATAATCCTGTTATTATTCCAGTAAGTGGTCCAATATAAGTTCCATTTGGTAATCTCCTCCCAAGCTGCATTGCAGAGTCAACTAAAGTAAACACCAGTGAGAAATTTAGTTTCTTAGACCACTCTTTTATTAACCCACCGTTTCTACCTCTTAGCTTATAATGTCCGTCTGCAGTATATTTAACAATACTCCTGGGTGGCATATTAGTAAAAAGAATTTGCAATGAACAATTATATAAATTTCGTGACTTACTTGGAAATAAATTTGCATTTTTTTCAAATTTGATCATCAACCAAACATCTAATAGAGTATCTTTCACCCGATGTCTACAACTTCCCACGAATGGAAAATACGTATAAACTAGAATAGGTATTTTATCACGAAACTTATCACATTCTGTCAAAATATTCCCATCAGTTTGTGGGACTAAAAGAACGTTATTATATATATTTTCTTGCAGTGATATTTCAAATACAGTGTGGATATTTTGGTCTGGCAGCATCAGAACTGTCAAAAATTTAGAATTCACATTCCAAAATGGAAACTTTCGGGCACTGCGTATTATATCTTTAAATAAATCTAATGATTGAATGATTATAAGAAAGTTCACACTTCTATACTGCCAATTAGTAGACAATCCATTATATGGAGGTAGTGAAGTTTGAATAGCTTTTGTTTCTACAGTAAGTACGGGATCTCCATAGTTCTTGAGTATTGTATCTGTTAGGCCAGAGCTAGTTTCTTCTAACACTACTAATATTCTTGTACCTTCAAAGTATTTGACTAATACTGATTTCACGCAGGCAACTAGATTACTATTTTCTGGCTGATGAAGGTAATCAAACGCTCTACTTTTATTGCGTGTCATCATTGTAGCATATACAAAGAAGTAAACATTCAACAAAACTCTCAGAGACATCTCGTGAAGGAATGGTTTCCCTAGAAAGGAATAACAAAAATTCAGTTATTAAGAAATCAAAGCGCTGTTACATTACGTTAACGTACCCAAATTGGAATTTTGTTTTTGCTTGAATAATTCGAAAATCGTGACGAGAATGTTGAAATCATTCACATTATTTCCGTATTATTTTTAACTGATTCACAACGAAGCTTTAAGAGGGTTGGCAGACACTCCTCCACTTTATTAGAGTTAAAAAAAAAAGATATTTGAGAAATGAAGTACAATATTGACATTTTGAAAAGCGAGGCCGCCCACCCATGAAATCAACTACTTTAAAATTTGAAGTCCTTTTAGTAGAGAAATTTGAGGGCGCATAAAGTATGACATCATAGTTCAGGTCTTCAAGCATTTCATCTTAAACAAAGTAATTGAAATCATGGATTATTTCATTTGATAATGTATATTCCTAGACATTTTCAAGACTTCTTTTCAAAATATTATTGTTGGTCCCCGTTTGTCCGTTCAATATTGAACGAAATACTAGTTACTTAGTGCTTTACATCTGTTGCCGAGGCGAAGTGAGTTAACCACTACCTTTCACACAGACTCTGAATAAGTAATAATTAGTATTATTTTTAAAAGCCATACTTGTTGTACTGTATGTATGTTGGTTCCTTTTCGTACACCTTAAATGAGTCAAAGCTGTGAAAAATACCTTTCCAAAAGCAAAGGTGTATAAATAAACTCTTGTGGTAGGCAGTAACAGGACAAAGAAAGTTGGAAGCTCGGGGATAGAACCCGGGTATTCTCGTGAACAGCCTAATGATGTATGCAATTGAGCCACTAAGAACATACTGAATCTCTCAATTTTCTTGTTCTATGTTAAAAACGTCTGAACGAAATAAATATGGAATTGGTCTTGTATATATTGTACTCTATACGACTTTGTACTAAAGATTCTTCTGGGAACACGATTCAATATACTCTACATGATATTAATACTTACATAATATATTTAGAATAGACTCTCTAACAGCTTTGAATACGTCTGCTCTTATCAGGCCATTGCACCGTGTTCCAGAGACCCTGGAAACCTGGCCAGAACACTTGTTTTCCTTAATTTCCTTTAAGGACGATGCTAGTTGGCAATGAATTAGTGATATAAGAAAAAGTAAAGAAAATATTACATTATAGTGGCCATAGATGTTAATTACGAGTTTACAAGAAACCAAAATGCAGAAAAAGGTACCAAATCAAATTCGGTTTAGTATTACTCTTGCTAACTGTGAACTGTTAGTCTGGCTTTTAAGGTAGGTCAAAATTACTCTTGACTTGTCGGTATTTAAGTTCATATTACAACAATTCGGAAGGAAAAATAATGTATTAACACTCGAAGAGACATAGCTTTATCCCAAAACCATCTCTTCCATGTGACATGCGTCACGATACGAGCTTAAACCTCTAAACGCCCTATGGCCACAAATTAACACGTTATTTCGCCAGGTGACAAAGCCCGATTTTGATGAAAATTCGCATGTAAGTAAGTACAGTGCCTAGGTAAACCTTCACAGTTCAAATTATAGGTGCTGTCGTCAACAAATAACGACAAGGGCACCCGAGAAAGATGGAACCTAGAGATTAAGTAAATCGAATACAGAATACGAAAAACGCCTTTTCTTTTCTAAACTGTTGCATAAATTGAAAGTAAATGATCATTTATTTACTGGACAGGAGAAAATACATGTTGGATGGTATGAAGACAATGACCACCATCTTGAAAGCGGCCACCTTGACTATGCTTCAGAATTTTTAAATTGTAAATTGGGCATACGGTATACGCTGGAATGTTCCAAAAAACCCAATGAGGAAATCACTTTTGGCATAAATCTTATCCTATACGGCAAAATTACAACTTTATAGTGAACTTCATGTTGCAGCCCATGAGGATCATGTAGCCGTTTAGTTTTCGTTTCTTTAGCACTTTCAACAAAAAATGTCTTTTCATCATTCGACTCACACATTCTCCAGGTCAGTTTCACGTGTCATTTGCCGTATAGGATTAGAGTTATGCAAAAACTAACTTCATCATTTAGTTTCTTGGAACAATCCAGCATATATAAAGCATGACCCGCCTACTATTAAAAATTTTGAAGGATACTGAAGATTGCCGCTTTCAACATGGCGGAGTCATTCCATACCATATCAAGCAGGTCTTGTCACCCATAGTTTCGGATTTTGTTGAAACTTGACACATGGATTCGTGGTAGCGTTCTTAGTTCAAACTGTAAGCTACAAGGTTCTAGACCTACTCTATCCAGAGTTACAGAACTTCAAAGATGGCATGTTTCGTCATCAAATATTTTCGCGGCCGACACTTTTTGGAGTCACACTCATTTGAATTTTATTTTTTAAGTCATGCTTTATGAATTGTGAAAGACAATATTAAGTGCTCCTTATGTAAACTTCATCGGATAATCCAAATTTGATAACAAACCAATAGTTTCGGAGATATTGATTTATGATTGCAAAAAACAAGCAGTTTCTGAAATAGTGTTAGTCTTGCGACATTATACCGTGAATCTCTCAAGAGCAACACCAGATACAGATATGAGACTTGCACCATTGGAAAGAGAAGAACATTTTCTATAGAATGATGTAATAAAAACAGTGAATTATCAGTGAGAACTTTATCTACAGACCATTTTTCTGATTTTACCTCATTATATATAATGGTGTGGATATTGAAACATAATAGCATGGATATATCACGAAGAACACCAGATGCAGATGGGGGACTTGCACCATTAGAAAGAGCATAAAATTTCCTACAGAGTGTCGTGATAAAACAGTGGGATCTCAGTGGGAACTCTATCTCTAAAGCATTTTGTTGTTTTATCATGCAGTAGCATATAACATGTTATCCCCACTTTGGAAGACAGAGATAATATTGACACACCTGCTTTCGTGCAGGATTGGGATCCACCTAAAATCGATTGTCAGGTGAAACAGTTCCTCGGAACAGCATGAGATACAAATCCAGTCACTAGGGACTCGTTTCCAATTGCTGGGCTACCCCGATCTCTTGATCTCAACCCCGCCCATTTCTAGCTATGGGGATATTCGAAGAACAAGTTTTATCAAGTGAACATACAAACAAATGAGAATCCAAAGATGAGCACAACAACAGTGTTATCTAACACATGCATGGAAATGATAGTGAAGTACTGCTGCACGCTGTTCTATGCTTGAATTTGAACCTAAATTTTATCTAAAATCTTGACGCAACTTCGGCTCTGGCCAAATGGATGATGATGGAAGAGTTAATCGAATGAAGAAAGTGAAAGGAAAACCCCGATGAAACTCACTCATACGGAGTTTGTCCACCACAAACTCCCACGTTTCACAAGGCGATATTGAAAGGTGAACGCCACGAATCAGGGATAGCACTCTACAACTGAACCACAGCATCCCCACTATCCTTTAGAACTATTCTGAACATAGATGGACGACATTATGAGTTTATTTTGTAGCCTAAGTGACATTTGATACTGACACAAACATACGGTACATAATTTGTAAAATGTATGATATGTTCATAAAATGCTTGTAAAGTTTCCATAAAGTGTAAACATCTTTGAAAGGTTTTAATTTGAATTGTTTTCTCAATATTTCTCTTCCACATATCGTTAACCACATTCACATAATGTTCCATGTTTGTCCGATTGACCGTTTACCATCTAGATATTTTTTAAATATATGCTACTGTTTTTAAAAGAAAAGCAAAAAACGTGCATTGTAGATGGAGTTCAAACGGAGATCCCACTCTTTTAATTACGTCAGTCTATAGGAAATTCTATGGGGTTCCAACGGTACAAGTCCCACATCTGCATCTGGTGTTCTTCCTGAGATATTCATAATGTTATGCTGCAAGGTCAACACCATTATTTATAATGACGTAAAAACAAAAACAAAAAAATAGTGTACTGTATCCTTCCAAGAACCCACTGTTTTTATTACGTCACTCTGTATGAAATTCTATGCTCTTTCCAATGGTGCAAGTTCCACATCTGCATCTGGTGTTCCTTCTGAGAAATTCATGATGTAATAAATGATGATAGGAAAACAAAAAGTGCTTTGTAGATGGACTTCATATCAAGAACCCACTATTTTTATTACACCATTCTATAGCAAATTTTCTGGTCTTTTCAATGGTGTAAGTCTCATATCTGCATCTGGCGTTCCTCGCGAGATATTTATAGTATTATGTTGCAATGTGTAGCGAGATGATTACGCTCGCTTCAATACTTTCACAATGTTCTCTACTCTCAGTTCTGTGAAATAATGTGAAATATTCTGTCTTGTGCTTGTAACACTGAGCGACAGTATGCCGTAAGTTAAATGGTGTTTAAATTTTGAAAATAACCTCGATACGGAAGGAAGTAATAGCGGTGTTAGGAATATTATGTATATGATTATAAATCACGGAGTACCGCTGTTATTCGATGTTATTAATTTTCTAATTGATGATTTGTCTAAAACAAGAAAACGACAATGTCTTGTGGTTCATGAATTAGGAAGTTATGGTGTTCTCGCTATAATGGTGATTTTGATCAGTCCAATCTGGGAAACACGTGGAAAATTGAATAAGCAGTAATCACCACTCAGCCTGGAAGTCGGCGTAAATTTTCATGGATTTCAGATTACTAATTTTGACCTAAATGAAGACTAATTAGAAGGTAAATCAAGGAATAATAGCTGGATTAATTACTATTTAACCTCCGAGGTAAGTCGATAAAATAATTAATAAAATTTTGCTTTCAGATGGATGCTGGTCCAGTTATGAAGCAGTTTGATCAATTCATTTCTAAATCAAGTTGTTGATTTTAAACTCGAGATTTGCCTAGTTATGTGTGATACTTGTGTTAGCAGTGAAAAAATATTAATTTAGTTTGATTATAATATACATATTAATTGAAAAGTGATGTTACCGGATATTAAAACTTTGATCAAGATCCTGGCTGAAGCTCGAGGGATTTTTTGATAAGGGATCAGTTCCTGATATTTTGTTTAATCTGAGGGGATAGGAAATGCCTTAGTGGGTCTGGAATGGTGCTTAGAGTAGTTTATTTCAAGGTTTTGAAGTTGATGCGGGTCAGGGTAGTTTTCGGTGTACAAGGTGTACGGAATGGAATATTGGCCAAATACCGGATTTTGGGATTCTTGTGAGGATGGATGTTAGAACGTGGGTGGTGTATTAGCACTGAAATAGCTGTGTGAACGTGGCAACTTTTGATTTTTGAATTAGTTTTGCGCACTTCTGGTTTGGACAAGTCAGGTTACGTCATCAAGGTACGTTTTTCGTTTGGCGATTGCTCGAGAATTTTGTTCCTAGTAACAAGGGTTTCATGTGCTGTTTGTAAATTGCTGTGATTTGTTTGTGGGAGAAATGGGAGGTTTCGGATGAGTTTCTCCTTGTTTTGAATTTTAGATTTGTCAGGCCGAGTATATGGTGTGCATGTGAGTTGGTTCAGCGGAGGCTATATGGTCTTGCGAATTAGAACTCATATTTGATTTTTGCGTTGGAGTAGTTCCTTTGTGTTGTCTAGTAGATTTGAATGTTTGAAG
>JAGDQP010032145.1:0-13498 GCA_022664845.1 Lepisma saccharinum
GAACACAATTGAAGGAGTTTTTCCACTGAAGTATTTATATGTTTACTTTCAAAGGATCAGAATCGAAGAATGTACTACACTTATAAAAACACTCAAGCACACAGAATTCGCCACAGAATTCCTGTTTGTAAATAGAAAGAACAAGAATATGGTAGCATACACAATTGTTTTCATTATCTTAAACATCCCGTTTCTTAGCTCTTTCTGTTCTAAAAATATCTTAATTCCGTTAATCCTAGTTAAAATTTTCCTTTTCAGATTAATTACCTTCAAGGGAAAACATCGGTTTGCCCTAAGTGCAAGAGAAAAATTGCCTGTATCCCTTTCTCGACGGCTGAGTGATTTGTTCATGTCTATACTATTTAAAAGAAATGCCTGTTTCAACGGACAGATTCTTTATTTTTTAACAGTAAAAATCCATTTTGTGAAAAGGCTAACTTCACTATATTTCACTCCATTCAACCGAGCTTCCTCAGATGCACACAAATCACTACACTAAAACTACCACAGTTAGAAGAAGCCAAAGAACGGGTAAAGAAGAACCGAGTCAGTTGTAGTAGTGTTAATGTAGTGTAAGTTTTACCCTTTGGGACTTGTATGCATATGTTGAAGTTCAATTGGATCGAATGAAACATAGTGCATGCTTGCTTTTCCATTTTGATTATATTCGTTACTAAGTTGATAAAAATTTAGAATTCACGAGATCGAGATCGTCACAATATTTTAGTCTACATGATCCCAGGTATACGAATGTGGAAGAGGTGTTATAGTTCACAACTGTTTTTTCGTTAAAATTAAATAAATGTGTCTTCTCACAGGAAAAAATTAAAGTACCGCATTTCCTTCCGATTCGTAATTCTTCTGCTACTAATTTAATAGGTTTGATTTTGAGCTGCCAATTCGTGCACCAACTTTGTAGTTGATCAGGTTCTTTATTGAACCTTTATTGTAATAGTTAATTTTCCTCAGGGAATTCATGAAATATATGGAACTTTATTGTTTGGTATTGTACACTTTCCAGAAATACAGGTTTACGTATTTTAGATATGTAAAACTGCTTATTTTAAAAACGTGTCTTGCCTATTTTTGTTCTGAAACTCCTTTCGCTTGTACCATTATTGAAAACAATTTTGTGAGTGCATGCAAGAACCTGATAAGTAACATTTATTTAGTTTCGAGAAAAACAAGTTTAAAGATCGAAGAAAGCATTGTTCCTTATGGAAGATTGTACAGAAACACCATGTTTTGGACAACCATTTTTTAGAGAAGATAACTGGATACCTGTAAAGTATTTTGAGAGAATAACTTGTTTTTAATGTCGCTAATTAGGTTCTTACATTCACCCACAGAATTGGTATCGTTCTTAAACGTCCGAGAATTGTTTAATGAAGGTCTCTGAAAATACTACATTATTAGGACAATAGAGATCTGATTTTTAACTAGTCCAATAGACCAGACCCTTGTTACGATTTTCGTTGGATGGACAAGATATGCTGAAAATAAGCTGCTCGAATACAGTGCCCTCATTGAAGTCTTCCTGGCTGACGTATTTTGCATTTTTTTAAATCAGGTCTTCAACGAGTTTACCAGGTTCTTCACATTCACGTCAAGCTGTATCATATTTTCTGTAACGTAAGATTTTTTCTTTGTTTGTTTAAAAAATAATAATAGTGTAATATTTAAAACTTTCGCACCATAATATATTTTCTGTAAATCGTGGGCATTGTGTTGTGTCACCGAGAAGAAGAGGGTAGTATCCAAACTTTACGCGACAGAATGACTAGGATTTTTAGAAGTATGTATTCATGTTGCTCCCTTATCTTTGGTCATTATTACTTGTTACCAAACGTCGAAAGGAGGTAACTTTATTGAACACGTTTTCAAGTGTGGGGTTATAATATCATCGGTATATAGTGCATTTCTTGGGCTCATTCTTCTAACCTAAGTCGACTTTTGATTTCAGAGTCATAAAACAGTTTTATTCAAAAATAAGTGTTTGAGAACTGTATCAGTTTTGAAATGACATTTTGTGGTTGCACGAACAGCTGTTGTTAGACTTCTTTTTCATTAGCCCTCAATTTCTTTACCTCAATGCCTCTTCAAATGGCCCACACACATAAATATGTATAAATGAGGAAGATGCTGGAAACGTAGATCCTGGATTTCGACATCTGTCGCACTGTCATGAAGCAGCAAAACAGGACTTCTCAGATAACGAAGAAATATTGCATCACACTTTCAAAATGTTGCAACTACAAACAAAAAATGTGCAGCTAAGTTACCGTGTGAAAGTTTGTCTAAAGTTTGCAGCGAGGCTCTTAGTTGTTACTTTGCAAATTTGCAACAAACCTGCTCGCAGAAATTTCCAATAGAATACTGGATAGTACTGTACTTTCAGTTACGATAATGATTCTGTAATAGTAGAGAGATGAAAGAGTTAAATGTTTTTTTCTTTTTCGTAAATATTGTTTATAATATGTTCTTTTCTGTAATTTCCTTTGCAGGTCTTCCAATGCTTTGTTTGACCTAGTATGGCAGAGTGATGGATCTGTGTCTTTCCGAGCCAACAACGGAAAGTACATTGGAACTAAACGGTCAGGCCATTTGTATGCTAATTGTGATTCTGTGGAAGAGAATTGCAAGTATTTCTTCTATCTTATTAATAGGTAAGTTATTAAATTAGTCAAATGATTATACTAAACTAATCCTGAAAAGATGAATTGTTGTAGATAATAAGAAAAAGTAATAAATATTCGTAAATTAAATGAAAATTGGATGGACTCTTCCGGACCACGTAATGTTCTAACCTAATCTAACCTAGCGAATATTTGTCGTATTCTAATATAACGTAACTTCACATATTGTTACTGACTGAACGATTCGGGGCAAGTCCAGCTGAAAATTTTTCAATATTATTCTGTTTGCTGTGGTACGGTTTTCCTGCTTACCAGTAGGAGGTCTGTTATCTAAATGTGAACTGTTTTCAAATAGCAAAGAAAAATTTAAGCATCTTCGAAAACTTGCCATAGCGACAGCAAACAAACGCATGTGTAACAGAGTAGCTGTGGTAAATGTGAGTTCGCAGCAAATTCTCAAAATATACACTATCGGTGTATCAGAAAGGCCTGGTACAGATTTTCCATAATTAAGTTGGGTTATTGAGTTTATTTTCACAGTGAATTTTTCATTCTTCGAGCGGGAATCGAACATGGACCGACTACAGCAAACCTTAGGCCTGAAGACTGCTGGGCATATGGGATTTCTATACATACCTACTGTGTAACATAAATTCCTTGACAAATGAAATTATTGCGTGGAGATGTTGCTTTCAATTATAAACTTTGCTTAGATACTTTTCTTACAAACAACTTTAATTGTAATTTGCTAACTCGATACGTCTTAAGTCATTATTTGTCGAGATATTAGATCCTTTGACTATGTAATTGTCGGAGCGTTAGAAAAAATAGTAAAATCGAGAAGCGTTGACTTCCTGACGACTAAGTCTTGAGTTCTACTCTATCAGCCGCACATCCTGTTTGAGGTTTCTGTAGGATTTTCCTGTCACCCCAGGTGAATGCCGGGATGATACCTTCAGACTATTCCCATACCAACCCGCTTCTCTCACTGCGTCTAATAACACGTTGCACGCAGAACTGCCCATTCTATACACAAAGGGAGAGAGAGTCAGAGGAAAATTGGCAACGTCGTAACTATCCTCTGCTTTCCCCACTATTCAAGCCAGGTTTCTGTCCCCTCACTCCACCAAACCGAAACCGAAATTTTGGAGATCGTACTCGTAAAGTACTATCAGGTAAATATATTATGTAGGTTTTTATAATAGAGGAATCTTCCATCTATTTAATCCACAAGCATTACTTCTTTTTATTACGTATGTTGACCAAAATTGAAAAAGACACTTACGAAAGCAAGGGAAATGAAGTAGCATCTCCGGAAAGCAGACAATGTTGTGCGCGAATATCCTTCTACCGGCTGGATAGACTAGTATTTATTCGTCAGCTTGCTTCACTAGAGGGGAAGTTGAATTAAATGGTTCGTGTTGCAAGAAACTTACAACGGGATGGAATAATAATAATTGTATAGAGCAAAGCCGTGCGAAAATACAGATAGGAAAAGGCAATGCAAAGTTCTCTATTAAGGTGCGATAACCAGATAAATCTTTCATCTTGGAAAATAACTTTTTCTTTTCCTGGAAGACAACTATTGTTTTCTTGAACACAGAGGGACAAAATTATTTACTCATTCCATACTTAAGACTTACTAAATTTATTCTTACAATTCATTTTCCCTCAAATAAATTCCCTTTCATAAACTTTACCAATTGTTTTCATTTCATTTTTCATAAGAAATATGATCAAGTCTTTCCAGTCTTACTGAAATATAGTTGTTACTCTATTTCAAGAGGAATTATAATGAACATAAAATACATTTGATAACGTACATACAATATCGATATAATATATTTTTAAACTGCAGGTAGGAACTATTCATATATTGAACATCCTTTCACTCACAAGCTATGGCTTAAGTGTACGTCGTTCTGTCGTTGGAACGTTGTTGCAGCATACTGTTTAGTAATTTCTTTGTTCAACTTGTCCAAATCAATTCATATGAAGAAATTATAGTGGACAAGCCAATTAATTGTGTGTCATGTAATAAATTAATCTACTTTTTATTATTCTCAAGAAACTCATTGTACGTTCTTCTGGTGATTGAGACAATAATAAGAAACATATACAAACGTTTACATTTGAGAAATCAGTGAACTGGACGACAACCTAATATAATTAAAAATTTCTTTCTGAACCCAGAATTGTTTTAGTTCTTCAAACTCTGCAAACTCCTCGTCTGAAGATTCAGTATCACTTTCATTTTTGCCGGGATAGCTACAATTCGTTCAGCCACATTCTACTTCTTATATCTTCCTAAACTAGCTTAAGTTAAATAGATGTATTTCGCCACAGATGAGTATGGTAATTCTTATGCAATACTTCCACGATCTGGGTTGTAAAATTTGTGAATATCCACATTATCTACTTCTCTTCTGCGATTTCTAAGACACCAGCGGAAAAGATCGTCACCTGTGTAAATGAAACTAACAACTGCTCTGAAAACTGTCATCAAGCTGCGAGAGTATGTTTTCGATGGAAACTTTTACAATCAGTCCTACAATCGACCGCTAACTTCTAGTCAGCGCTAAGTTGAGGCCAACTCTCATTGGCCAAAATCAGACTTGACCTCAACTTAGCGCTGACTAGAAGTGTAGCGGTCGATTGTAGAACTGCCCCTTATTATGATAGATCGCCGATTTCCACTTCATCGAACAACCTAGAGACGTTTCATATTTATTTTCACACGCTGCAATTCAGGTTCTGTATCAAAATATTTCATGGACGCTATCAACGAATTTCAAGAATCATTTTTTTCCAACTTCTGTAGCTTATTTTGGTTGCACTATTTCTGCAACACCATAGTCACAGGCAATCCGTGTACTTCTCTGCAGCACATCACAATATCTTTCTTCAAATTGATTTATTTGTATTTCCCGAAGTAAAAACATGAAATAGTCCACAAGCGCTGGGTCAATATATTGTAAAGTTATTGTAGTTATCCCCCATTGTTATCATCCTGTGTAGAGTCTACAGGTGGAGCGAGGGGGAATGCTAGCTTGGTACAACTGAGCACACATTCCTGTACAACTTGTCTGAAATACTATGATTGGTTACAAAGTGTATTTCAATTCCACACATCTTTCCTGTTCTTTGTCTAACTTACTGTTGATCTAGCCCGACTGTGTTTCGACAACAGAATGATAAGTTATGCAAATTTACCATCCAATTCATCTTTTCCTAAAATCAAATTACCCTTCCGTCAGGTAACTTGCAACAATCAATATGAACTGATAACATGTTTCGATTATGAGTCACCAGTGCGTTGTTATTGCTAGTCACTACAATTTCTTTCCCGTTTATCCACTGAATTCAATTTATAACTGTCTCGGAAAAGATGGAGGTGACTTTCCGCGAAGCTGAATATTGTTTGTATATTTCAATCCATTGTGAACACTTGTCAACCGTACTGTTTGATCAGCAGGAGTTTCGCAGTCAACAAGACTGCATAATAAAACAAATAGACATATGCATATGTTGCAGGTCAAAGCGAGGGACCTTACTGTAGTTAAGGTGCTTAATCGGCATAAGGACTGTTCTTTTATATATTTCAAGCAAAGCTGCAAAGTTCGTAAGCATTTTAACTTTGTACATTTCGAGCACCCGATGGACCTTTTCGTACCTTCCAAAATTTGTCCTGGGGACCCCTGTCAGCAGCCGCCACTGAATTTTAGACGTAGGTAATTATATACATTGTATGTTCATTTCGCGTACACACCTTAGACCTCTCCCGAAACCAACTTCAAGGATAGAAGAAACTAATTTTAGCGAACTTCTTGCACCGAATACTTCAATTCAACCCAAAAATGTTATCATATTTCTTTATAAAGTCGACTCTTTTGCGTTTGAATTTTCATTATGTTCCCTTTTCCACAAATATGATGCATTGTTGAACCGTCAGGATTCATGATTCGACTT
Source organism: Lepisma saccharinum (assembly GCA_022664845.1). Taxonomy (NCBI): domain Eukaryota; kingdom Metazoa; phylum Arthropoda; class Insecta; order Zygentoma; family Lepismatidae; genus Lepisma; species Lepisma saccharinum. Next base: position 6,606 of record JAGDQP010032145.1, read on the forward strand.
TGTAAACTTCATCACATTTGATCACTATTCATTGCTTGTTCTGACATCAATAAATAATAGACCGCCTATATAACCACCTATAGTGGAAATATTATACATTTAAAATTATTTCCTTGAGGGCCAGGACATTTTATCTTATATTTCGTAACATTCTTTAGTTGCCAAAATGTGACACATTCTATACTGTTAATTGTAACTTTTATTTTTCTTTACTTTTTAGGCCAATTCTGGTGTTGAAATGTGAACAAGGCTTCGTGGGTTACAAGAATGGATCTTCAAGTAAACTGGAATGCAACAAGGCTACATATGAAACGATTCAAGTGGAACGAAGTGACAAAGGAGTAGTATTCTTTAAAGGTAAACTATTTTAAAGTAAATGATATTTTTCTACGCACGGAGGATAAATATCATATATTGTCTTCATTACTAACTGAGATATTTACTCGCTAAATTCATTACATCTTCTTTCGGAAGGCCTTTTTAGATGAACAACGATTATTGTATGGATTTGTGTTCTTGTTCGGATACGTGTATTTGTAAACTGACAAAAAGAGTAGAAATATTAAGGATAATCTAAAGCAATGATCTCCAACAAAAGATGGCAGCACGACCTCCGTATATATCTAATGGATTTTCACTGTTACACGAAATTTCATTACTGCTCCTACAAATTCAAGTCTAGAGACTTAATAACCTGTTCAAGAGCATAATCGATGTCGATTTTTAATATTCTTTTTTGTTCATTGCGGAAAGAGCTTCATTGTTGTATGTTTCGATATTCACAACAACAATGAAGAAAAATGAAAATAATATATCGGCATCGATCATGCTCTTGAATTGGTTATGAACTTCCTTCCCTGAAAGTTTGAACTCTCTAGGTTTGAATTTATAGGAGCAGTAAGAAAATTTCGTGCAACGATAAGAATACATTAGATATACACGGAGATAGTGCTGCCATCTTTTGTTAGAGATCGTTGCTTTAGATTATCCTTCAGAGAAATATTTGTGTAAGGTTTTGAAATTCACCGTCACTTACATAATTATTTTGAAATCATTATTTCACCTGTTTTCTAGAATCGCTCAGAACATAAGGACCTTTGTCGACCCATGTTCACATCTAAACCTTAAATATCTTAATGACATCTTGTCTAGTATTCTGCCGTTTTTTATCCAAATATTTCCATTTCTTTCTTTAATATTCTTGTGTTCCTTTTTCTCTCGGTGTCACTTAAGTACGTAAACATTGAAGGAAGTGGGGGTGGGGGATATCAAGCTTTTGCCATCTGCTTTGAGAAAGTGGCAACGCCTGTTTCGTTAATTTCTTCATAAATACGAAATAAATAGAATAGAATAAGCCAGACCGAACGAGCTTCTTCGTTATAACTTTAACATTATAACGAAGAAGCTTTCACATTATAACGAGCTAAAATTATAACTTTCACATCGAAAACATCATTTTTTTTTATTTTTTATGGTTTGAATTTCATAGAAGTAGCTCAGCATCCGGGGTATGAGATTAGATATTAATTAGCAAACCTTACTTTCTGACTTTGCCTCGTGCTTACAGATTTCTTTCTGATTTTATAGCTTCTTTTATACTGCTTTAACTTACCCGTAAGCTACAGAATGTCCGTCTCTTGTTTTTGAGACAAATGTAATCGTAAATCTTTGCTTTCAAAACTGTTACATATATGATTTCTAGAATGTGTCAATGTCAGAGATAGCATAGTGGTCTCCAAAATTCCCCCACCTTTTATTAACTCAACTTACGGTTTTCTTTTCTAAATATACTCCATTTGTTCCTGGAGCCCACACTGGGTCTACCGGTTCTTTTAACATTCCTAACACTAGTGTTCTCTTGGAACTTTACGTATCAATCTCTGATGTTTTTAACCTTTGGTGACTGATGTACCTACTTTTTTTTAAGTTTAGCTGAACTGGAACTGCTGATTTCGTTTATTGAAACGGCAAAACACATTGAGTTTCCTACTTAATCGACACCATTGCAGCGTCGATAGGTTCTATATCAATTGTAGCGACTGTAACTCCACCGTGATTGGCCTTGGTATATAATATAAAGTCCAAGTTTCTATGTATCATTTAAGCTTTTTTCTTTTAAATCGCATGATGATATCTCTCTTCTTCTAATATTGAAAAAGGTACCATTATCCTCTCCTTCCCGTAATTCACTACAACTAAAACTATCAAATCAGAGTTGTTGCGTGGTTAAAAGTGACATGTTGGATTTACGAAAAAGTTAGAAAATGGAATTTTTCGTCAATTTTCTCCCATAAGGAAGGGGGAGGGGGGGGGGAAACTAAATTAGCGAAGGCCATTTCTGATCCCTGTAACAGAAGTTAATTAAGCTCAAGAGTTCCGTCAAGCAATTTCGAAGCGATAAAAATACTCATATATATTCCCTTATGGCGAACCGAAAAGAAGGTTGTGATATTTCCAAAGATAATAGTCGAGCCTTTCCATTTGAATTTAATTTTATGTATGGCCTGTAGGTAGCTCTGACTTAGACCGACGAGACTTTTCATATTACAGAACACTGTAGTGTTAGCTATTGCGACATAAAATGGCCTATTGAGCAAAACCGTGACAGAGAAACAAGTAATCAGTGAGTACATTAATTCTACAGAATTTCGACAAATAAAATAGGACTAATGCTACACACAGGCGAAGATAAAAACAATGTTCAAAATATTTATATTTTTTTATTGCTCATAGTTCAGGATATACAAGATGTTAAAAAATGAGAGTCCGCAAAATTTTGTTAAATGCAGTGACTCATAATACTGTCCCCCCTCCCCCCTTACACATAAAATGCGTGGCAGAATTATTATGTACCGAAGTGTTGCAATATAAACTCTGTAACCATATATTTGTGTTGTTACTACATGATATATGTGCTGTTTATGGAAATATCCTTTCTTGAAGTGAGTGAAAAATTATCATAGATATTTCGACTCGTGTATTGATATGAAATTCTAGCAGTTTACCAGAGTAATGATTCTATTGTGCTATGTGATGTTGCAACGGCAAAGATACTAAAGAATACCGTTAACTAAACTGAAACCCGTCAGAACTAGTAACAGCCTTCTTCGTCTGGCGTATATGGGAATACTAAATACAGGGTGAGCAAACAACTCGTCAAACATCGTAAAACTAGGCAGCCACATTTTCTGGCTAGTTATGCTTATTCATCAAGTATTCACTTTTGTGAGTTCTTTTTATTGTATTTTACCATTACCACTTAACAGTAATACTTGTTTGTGAATGTTAACTAAGTGACTAATTAACATTTTATTATCCTGCAGGCCAAAATGGAAAGTATTGGCATGTGTATGGCGAAGGCGTTACCGCTGACTCTGATGTTCCTGAAGGATTCTTCATAGAACTTCGAGAACCTACCAGAATTTGCATCAAGAGCACGAGCGGTGACTATCTTATTGCTAACAAAAATGGCATTTTTAGATTGGGAGACAGCGATTACGAGAACGCCACCAAGTGGGAATATTAAAGAGTGGAAATGGCATGAATTGGGTGTGAGTGCGTGTTGTGTTATTATCATAAGATAAAGCAAAGAACATTTATACATAAATAAATAAATAAATATATATAGTATATCTATATAAACAAAATATCACATCATAAAGATAGAACTATATTGTGTATACAACAATAAATGATAGGACAACAATGTATTTATGTAATGGTTATGCATGATTAATACTGATGTGTTTTTGCTTTATGAAAATCAAAGCATAATTAATGTAAAATGTTTGCCAGAGATATTCAGAAATGTGCTTCATATCTGAAATTGTAAAGTGCACTCACCGTGACCAAGATATGTATATGTAGAAGATGCATTTTTTAAATTTTTTTTTTAATGTGCTGACTACTTGGATGTTTCCTTCTTTCTTCAATCAGGAATTTAAAAAAAAAAAAAGCATAATACTGCCAAAGTCTCTTGAATATGCGTGGAATTTCTATGTGACCTACTCTTGCTTGTGCTATGTTTTTTTTTTTTTTAAATAAAATCCCTGGTTTTCTTTTATATATTCATACATATGTATCAGAATAATCGCATGTGATTTATATGACGATAATGTGTTTATTTTTTGACGGATATACACTCATGTTGCCCCAAAGTTGCCCTTGTCTTTGTACTTAAAAAAAAGAAGAAAAAAATGTAAAAAATCAAACTTTTCACAGGTTTCTACATTTCATTTTTTTTCCTCTTCTGATATCATTCATAATACAAGTACACTATATGTACAAGAATGCACTTAGAGAGATATATATGCTGTACTCTTATTGAGCGCCCCCTACCCGTACTTTTACAACTATAATCTTGGATCTGTAAACACTGGATGTCCGTATGTGTGAAAGTGTAAAAATACCTAGATTGTGACTCGATACATAACAATCTTACATGTATATCTATATATGCTTGAATAATGTCATCGTTATTAGCAGTATTAACGATAAATATACAGTACAGATGTTGTCTATTTTATAGAAGTACTAATGCTATACATTTCTGGTTTTCTTTTCCTCGTATTGTTGACGATTCAAGCGTTTTTTTTAAATATATATATATAGTAACGTTCGTTCGCCGCTTTTAAGTTTAAGCAAACTAATACAATGTTCGTGTATTTTATATTGACTGTGTAAACATAAAGAACAAGAAAAAAACCCTGTAAACTATGTCCAGTTGTAAATGTTTCAGAAAGTACCATACTGAGATAATTCTGCGTGGTAGCCCTATGTAATATCCTTGTTGCTGGTTGTTCAGTAGTTGTAGTAGATGAATTTAAAAGGAAAAAAAAATTATATATATACAAAAAAAGAAATTATAAGTGGATGGGATGGGATAAGGGATTTTACCAGATACTGCATTTAATCTTTCATTGTGGGTGGTAGTTTTTATCAGGAAAACCCTCCCGCAAAACTGCTGTATTTTTTTTTCTAGCGCTTCTCTCTGTGCTTGTTACAGCAAAAAATTTATTGTTTTTTTTTTACAATTTTTTTTTTTATAAAAAAGAAGAAAAAAAGTTGTAAAACTTAGTACATAATAATTTATGCATATACATCTTGTATTTACTTAAAAAGCTCAAAACATAAAACTGGGTATGTGTGTCCTTTTGAATACAAGCTTTGAAATACTATTCTTGGTGCTTTCTTACTGAATATACATATATACATAAAAATAATATATATTATAAATACTAAGCAAATAAATTGCTTTTTTATATTATGAGGTCTGAGTGATGCTTTTTTTTTTTCAAAAAAAAAAAAATGATTAAGTGGAATGAATTGACATACGACTTAGTATATATTCTTACTATTATAGATAATTTCTTTCCTCTTCTTAATTGTAGGTTCGTGTTCCTTTTTTTTTATTATTATTATTATTTATAATTCCACCTTTGTGGTACATTTTTTTTAGTCTGAGAATATATGATATATATATGGAATAAATAATTGCCGTTGTATAAAGAAAAAAATTTGCCGATTCATCACTTTGTATTATATTTGTAGTATGAAATATTGGATAAATAAATATTGTGTAAAAAAAATATATGAGTTTTTTTTTGTTACTGACTTCTTTGTAAATATTTTTACCAATGAGGAAATGAGTAAGAAAATTTATGAGAACAAGGCACATATTAAGGTGTATAAGTTGGAACAGTGTATTAAAAAGGTTGATTGACGAACGAACGCAATATCGCTAATCCTTCCAGTGAGAACATTGGACGTCGTCTCAGGTTACTCTATTTGCTTTTCAATGAAGTTATCAAACTATACTCTGTCGGGAAACAAAATCACTTTTTCTTATCTATAGACTACTGCGGTTTTCGCCATTAGTAAATCGCGTGCCCATCTATTTGTTCTTTGCGTTGCCGTATTTCAAGCGCCTCTCTCTGTCCCGCCACAAGATACTCATAAAGAAACTAAACAGTGCTGTTTATACTCGTAAATATTAAGTAAACGTCTGTAATGAACATAAAAGGAGGGAGAAAGGGAAGTAAATTCCTGTAATTTAAAGTTTGCTAGAGTTTTCCTCATGGGGTAATAAGTTCTTCCGCAGCTTAACAGTGGACCGGAAATAATGGTTTATGGCTCAAGCGGTTTGTCTTGAGATCAGGAATTTCAAGAAACAGAGCTTCGAAGAAAGACAACAACCTATAAAACGTAAACAAGAAGTTTTTTTTTTTTAACAGCATTAATATGCGGGAGACAAAAAGTTTCCAACTTCCTACCTACTTCTCGTTCGTGGTGCAATCTCCAATCCTTCAATCAACAAACTCTAAAAACCAACGTTTTATAAGTATTAATCAGTTACATTCTCGTGAGGAATGAACGTTTAGGAAAACTACAAGAGATACGATATATAGGAATAAAGTAACATAAAAGAAATGAAGATGGCTAAGAAATGAGTTAAAACCCACTTACGCTAGCATCTGAATTACTATTTTGGAAAGGAGGTTTTAGTATTTGTTTATTGACGGGTTGGGAGACTGCACCACGAACGTCGAATATGGAAGAAGTTTGAAGGAACATTTCTTGAATCAAAATCTTGAAATAGAGAACGCCTGAACTTTTATTTCTATATGTACGCTTTTCTAAATTAAAGGTGAAATGAATGGCCCCAAGTCATGAAAGACGGAAAACAGTTTTCACTTGTCTACTAGGTGGCAGCACAGTGCTGTCAAAGACGTTACATTGAGTTCACTCTTGTCATGCTAATATATAGTAAACGTTAAAATGACCCCATTTACCTCGTGACCCGGTGTACCCTACCAGTGAAGTGTTCAGCAAATTTGCTTCACGCGTAAAATCGTCTGCATACATAAATCGGTGATGACAACTTTGTTAAAGTT